>BPLR01008086.1:0-40721 GCA_021605095.1 Caerostris extrusa | reverse complement strand
TTGGTGTCCATGATTCTAATTTTTTTCTTCTTCTCCCTTTATTTGTGTTATGTTTTTATTTTAAATCCCGTGTTTGTTCTTATCGCTGCAGGAGGCTCTATCGAGCGTGATTCGAAGTTCTCAATTTGAGACGGTGATTTTGAGATTCACTTGGCCAAGAGAAACGATTATTTTGGAACCTCGAGCTCTGTTTTTGAGGCCATCCGAAGTGAGTCGAAATAATAAGGATGGTCCATTTTTTTCAATAATTATTTTTGGTCAGTAATGGGCTTTATTAAATCTTATCATAGAAAATAAAGAACGCAAATTACGGGTGAGTTATGTCATTGTGTCTTGTAACATTTTTTAACAAATATTTAAAATGAGTATTCAATGGAATGTGAATTTAAAATACAACTATCGATTGCTAAAAATGTTTGTGCAACTGTTTATTATTTTTGTTACGTTTTACCTAGTATTATTTCTTTACCTAAAATATTCTCAATAAATGCTCATTAAACTTAATTGACGGACTTAAATTAGTAAACTTGAATTCTTGACGAAATTTTCCTAACTCATATTTTTATTTGCAATATTTTATATATTTATTAATTAATATAATTTCTTTTGAAAATTGTTTGATATTAAATTATATTTGAAGAATCTTAATAACTTAATGATTAAATCGCATATTTGATATTCATGCAGTTTATATTTTATATATTATTTGCACAAAAAATTAAATGAAAACTATAAAAGTTATCTTAAAAGTTATATCAAATATTTCAAGACAAAAAAATTATTTTTAAGTATACATTTTACTGCAAAAACAAATAGTAATGTAAGACATCAATAAAAAATAGATATTTAGATGTATTTGTACGAATATACTAATATAGTTACAAAAAAAAATAACAGTTACTTTAAAAACTGCTAAAGGTTGGAATTTTTTATGTCTAACAAATTTTAAAATTGTAGTAGACATTTCTAACATTTAACGAATTCGAATTTCATCTATACTATTCTAATATTTATATAATATTCTTAATATGAATTGTAAATATTTTCTTTAAATAAATTCTTAATATAAATTCATAGAATATAAGTTTCTATCTAATTTGGTAATTCTTAGAAACTAATTTTGGTAATTCTTAGAAACTTTTCTGCCCATTGTTTAGTAATTCTTAGAATATGAGTTTCTACCTAGTGTATTGTAATTTGTAAAATGTATTGTAGTTAAGGCATTTGTGGAAATATATTCTGAAAATGGCTGACTATAAGAATTGGCACAACAGTGGTTAAAAGGCGCGCATTATTTCTTAGAAAATGCGATTTAATGGGCTGATTAAAAAAAAAGCAAAAATTTTGGAACAATACATTAAGCATTCAATAAAATGTATTTAAATAATTCAATTGAATTAATTAAAACATTCAATAAAATTATGCTGTTAATAATAAGGATAATATACATTTCTTTTCTAGGATTTTCAAATATAAACTCTTAAGATTCAATTATCACAACATCAGGAATTTTAATTACATTTCTCTGAGAAATAGACATTATAAAATGATTTTAAATTCTGGTGAATTATTTTCATAGTAAAATAATAATACTGTAGATAATGATGGTTTCTAGTAAACATACGTTTCTTTTTTTCTGGTATTTACAAATGTAAATGATAAATATTTAAATTTTTACGAAGTTACACATTTCAACTAAATATTAATAAATTTGTTGTTTCTTATCACACTTGGTTGGCTGACCAAACCCACAAGCCTATACGCACTCATGATTGAAGGGGAAGGAAGCAGCTTCTGTTGTGATAGAGCACCCGTAGGTAGAAGTCTGACTTTGGCTCCGTGTTGCTCTTACAGTCATAGGAGACCAGGACCTACGGCTCAAAAGTGGATTCCGAACCACTACAAACATCCATGGCACTGCCGGAATTCGAACCCGAAACCTGTGGCACCGAGCGCCAGAAAGACACTCGGCCATTCAGGTCCCAAATTTGTGAATGCCAACGGCACGCGGTGTTCCCAGGTGGTCGCCCACCTGTACTGACCGCGCCCAATGATGTTTGGGCGCGGTTAAATTAAATAAAATTATATTTTTAATTAAAAGTAATTTTAATTAAAAAATAAAAATTTAGTAAATTCTCAATAATTAGTCAAGAATTACTGAAAAAACATGAACTATAGTAGATCATGATGTTTAAAAGTAAAACATATGATTTCAACGATTGGAAATAGAGTAAATCTCACATCTGCAGTAGATAGACGTTTAGATGACCTAGATATGTTTGGGTTTTTTTTCGATAATTTTGTAAATGGTGGACAGATAATCAGAAAAATTTTTCCTGAAAGCCCTAATCATTCCGTAAACCAACAAGGACTTTTCGTGGTATGCCTGGTAGCCGTGGTATGCGTGGTATAAATACAATATAATAAGCGTCAATTGTAAAAAAAAAAAAAATGTTTTTAAAAATATGCGTTGAATCACTCAAGCTTCTACTGTGTATTGTAAATAAGTGCTCTCAGATGGAAACAATACAGAGGCAGTGATTTGTAAGATACGCATTCTCAAGAGTATGAAAAGCTGCTGTTGAAATAAAACAAATTAACTTAACAATGTAGACAGAAAGGCAGATAAGAAAACAATGCTCAAGCGATCGATAGAAAAATGAAGCATTTTTTTTTTCTAAATTGTTTTGTATGCATTCGTTTACTACGTACAAAAAATAAATAATTGTATTATTAACGCTGACGAATTGGAGATATTCAAGTATCATTCATTTTAAGATGAACTGGTTCATTCCTGACACTAAAACTGTTTGAAATTCCAGCTGAATTATTTTAACCTCAGGGAGAATAATTAGCAAGATGCATATAACAATGAAATTAAGGGTTTTTTTTTCTTAATCTCATTGGTTCCGATAAAAAATATTAATGATAAAAAAATCACGAAGTATAAAAATGGATTTTTTTCTTCTTGTCAAAGCAGAAAGAAAAAAATATTCCATCTCCTAATTTATTAGTAAAGACAACTGACAAAAACATGAACTTTAGTAACACATGAAGTTTTAAAGTAACATATATGGAAAAAAATGACTGAAATAGAGAAAATTTATTAAATTTGTTTGAGATAGTTTTTTTTAAACAAAAAGAAATTAATTTCACTTTGATTTTTTGTATTCGAAAGATAATTAATGAATCTCATAATGGAGAAGACATTATTTTGAAGAAAGAAAATATAATATCTAAAATATTTAGTTTCTATTGTTGTTTTTACATTTTTAATTGTTAAAATTGGATGCAAAAATTAAATAATTTTACGATTCTTTGTATAAGATTTTTACTAATAATAACCTAGGGGTTACGTGCATAAAATAGTATGAAAATGTTAAACTACTAACCCGTGGAGTATAACCATTCTATGTTTTCAGAAATGTAAATACAATATGGGGATTTTTTTTTATATGTTAATGCATCTCACATCGACATAGAGATATTTGAGTTTTCCTCAATAATTTAGTTAATTCTCATTATTAGTAAATAATTACTGCAAAAACATGAACAAATAGTAAATCATGATGTTTGAAAGTAATACACATGAATTCAACGATTGAAAATAGAGAAAATCTCCCATCGGTAGTAGATAGACCTTTAGACATTTAGATATTTCTCAATAATTTAGTGAATGGTAGATAGATAATCAGAAAATTTTCCCGGAAGGCACTAATTATTCTAAAATAATCAAGGGCTTTTCGTTATACGCTTAGAAATTAAAAGATCTTTATATCAAAAAAGATAAAAAGCATATTTCATTATTAGATCAGACCGTCATTCCTATTTCTCTTGTATTTGCAAATGCTTGGGCAAAATCTAAGTTTATAATTCATTTTAAGATTAAAAACTAAACACCAAATTACAGAACAAAATGTTGACAGAAAGACAGCTAATACTCTCACAAGATTTAGGATGAAGTACCACAATCATATTAAAATTTTGTTGATGGCATAAAAATATTACCAAAAATGTGGCAACTGACCTGATGTTGAGATTATGCCTCAATATGTCTTTGATTTCAACTCTTGCATCCATACATTGTCTGGACCATGCTTCGGAAGAGGATATATACTTAATCTGACAATAGGCATAGTCTATTTTATTCGAATATTCCAAATAATTGATCCTTCAAACATAATTTTTCACCAAGCAAATTTCAAAAGCATAAATACATTATATATAATTATATAAAATATTGCACAAATAAATATGAGATGGGAAAAGTTTGAAAAGATTGTCAAGTTTACTAATTTAAGTCCATTATATTACAGTTACTTTTAAAAAACATTTATTGAGAATATTTTATGAAAAGAAATAATATTAAGTATAACATTACATAATAAAAAGTAGCACATTAATTGTTAATAATAATTTTGTTTTTAAATTTCCCATTCCATTGAATTTTCTTTTTAAATATTTGTTTAAAAGACGCTCAAGGACGTAGCTCTTCCTTAATTTGTGTTCTTTATTTTCTATGATAAGATTTAGTACAACCCATTACTGACAAATAATTTTTGAAAAAAAAAATGGACCACCCTTTTTATTGTGACTACACTCGGATGCCCTCAAAAACAGCGCTCGAGGTTCAGAAATAATGGTTTCTCTTCGACAAGTGAATCGCGAAATCACCGTCTCAAATTAAGAACTTCGAATCACACTCGATCGAACCTCCTGCTGCGATAAGAACAAACACGCGATTTAAAATAAAAAACATAACCGGAAAAAGAAGTAGGAGAAAAAAAATTCGAATCATGGACCCAAATTAAATCGATAAAATCTGGCAACATGGAGACACAAAAATTAAATGATCCATGTTTTGTGTGACTTCCAACTTCGTACCGACAAAAGACAAGGACAAAAAAAAAAAGGCGAATTCAGGAATAAAAAAAAAAATATATAAGCGGGACCAAATAAAAAAAAAAGTAACAGATGCTTTTGCTAGTTACAAATAGGCTGCCAATTTTTCTTTTTCAGAACTTTTTTTAAGAGCACGTAAAAATCAGTAAATAGCTTCGACCGTAATGTTTCGGCTCCTTTCGTTTTTCTAAAATCTCACGTAAAAAATTTTTTTTTATTGATTTTTTAACTGGTGTGCGCAAAGAATAGCATCAAAGCACTGTACTTTTGCTAGACATAATGATCTAGTCATGAAAAACACGGAATTCGATTATTTTAGATAGTACTGTAAACAATTCTGTTCTGTAAAAGAACTGTTCACAATATGACCTAAATTTTGCACATCTTTCTTCAAAATGTATGATTTTTATACTGTAATTTTTGAATTTTTGTCACCGCTTTAGTTACGAGAACGTCTTTTAAAAATAAGTATTGTTCACACCTTTTTACTTTTTGGCTCAATGAGTTAAAAGGTTTTGGAAGAAGGTCTCTTAAATCGTTTTTACAAATATGTAATATTCACTCTTAAATTGAAAACATTTTTTGGTCTTTTAATTTTCGTCAAGGTCATTGCAATTATGTATTTTCATGTCTTCTTATTAACTGAATGCATCTATCAATAATTGTAATAGTATATTTGTGATATCTTTGGTTTATTCTATAGATATAAATGTGATTGGGAAATTATATATTATTTCTATAATTTCACAATCACGTTCTGTCGAAAGATATTTAAAAAAAAAAAAAAAAAAATTAATACTTATATCCTGCCTTTTGTTGTATATCTTGTTTTTATTGTATCCTGCTATATTGTAGTGAAGATCCGCAAAATTGGCGGTTAACAAACTTGAAGTATTACAAAAACAAGCTGTTGGATGGATTACTTCCAACTTCGTACCGACAAAAGACAAGGACAAAAAATGGCGAATTCAGGAATGAAAAAATAAATATATAAAAGAAGGACCAAATAAAAAAAAAACAGATGCTTTTGCTAGCTACAAATAGGCTACCACTTTTTTTTCAGGAGTACGTAAAAAATCGCCAAGTAGCTTCGACCGTAATCTCTTGCTCCTTTCTTTTTCTAAAATCTCACGTAAGAGTTTATTATTATTAATTTTTTTTAACTGGTGTTGGCAAAGAGTAGCATCAAAGCACTGTGCTTTCTGTTAGACATAATGATCTAGTTGCGAAAAAACATCGAATTCGCTTATTTCAGACATTACTGTAAAAAAGCGGATTGTTTTCATATGTATACACACACACATATATGTATTATTTGGATGCTTTTATCAGATTTTTTAACCCATTGTTCACGGGAACGTATGACCTACATTTTGCCTTATTTTTCTAAAAAAATGAGGGTTTTTTGTAATGTCTGAATTTTTGTCACCGCTTTATCTAGAAGTATAACTTTGAAAATAAGTATTGTTCAGAGATTGTTTTTTATGCTCAAGGAGTTAAAAGATTTTGGAAGAAAGTTCCTTAAATCACTTTTACGAACAGGTAATATTCTTTCTTAAATTGAAAGATGTTTTTGGTCTTTTCATCGAGTCAAAGCGGTGCCATGGATGTTTGTAGTGGTTCGGAATCCACTTTAAACCGTAGGTCCCGGTCTAATAGGATCGCAGAGCGTTGGGGCATTGTTACTCCGCGTCCGTGGCTATCTTCAAGTTACACGCACGCCCCCAGGGTAATGCAAAGTGAGTAACGTCTGTGCAGCGATTGCCTTAAGGCATACACGGAAAAGCTGTCTAAGTGTTTGATAGCTGCATTAGAAAGAAGAAAAAAAATCTAATTTTTATTAATCGAAATATATTACTTCAATAATTTAATTGTATGCGAGATATTTGTGAATTAACGTTTTTATTACATGAATAAGTACTTAATTATAATTGAAATTGATGATATAATGAGAAATCTTTTAGTTTAATTTTTTTTTAACTACTTTTTCAAATTAAAACATATATTATTTCTATAATTTCACTATCACTTTTCATATCAAAAGTTAATGAAAATTAACTTATATCCTGATTTTATTATGAAATATTATTGAAAAGATCTCATCACAAGCAACAAACTTGAGGTGTTGCAAAATCAAGTTCTTTGATTGATTATAGGAGCTGTGATGAATGCTATGCTTTATTGTCATTGTCTATCAATGCTATGTTATTGTTGCCAGGAAATAAACCCTTCCAAGGCACTATGAATTTGAAGGCTTTGATTCTATATTGTAGGGACAATGCAGACATCCATTCCTCATTAGAGGATCAACCTGTTTTTAAAACATTTATTTATATCTAATTCCTTGCGGAATCTTTAGACTCGTACAGCAATAAACAAGTAATATAAAAAAAATTAAGTTAATTCGACTTTTTTTCACTATATTGCAGAAAGTCCTTTATAAAAATTTTGCACCAATTTATTTTTAAGTTTATTATTTGGCCTTGATCTATTGGTAGATATATCAACTTAAATCTAAAAAAACTAAAATTAATTAATTAAATTTAAATACTGAATTAATATTTGCAAAACTGTATTAATATCAAGCTGATCTACTACAAATTAAAAAAATCTCTTTGAACCTTGAGTGGTTGAATAAAAAGTATTTTATGAACGATTGAATATTTGAACAAGATATATATAGGGTGAGTGTTAGCTAATAGAAGTTTGAAAAAAACTGAGTGGGTAAGCTCTTTAATTCATTTACAGACGAAAAGTATTCGGCTATTTCTCTCACTATAAGTTCAAACAATTCATAGCTCGTGCAACATGGCATATTGAAATCATTTGAATAACATTGACACTAAAGGTACTAATATAACGAGTGCAAGTTATTTATCTTATTAAATCACACAAAATTCTAAACTAATCTGAGGTTATCATAAATGTAGACCTATTTAATAGAAAGCCATGCAGTTTTGAAAAAAACATTTTTAAAAATAGGTTAATGAAAAATTAACTCATCTTTACAATGAAATAAAATTGGTCTTGTGGTAAATCATTTATAAATAAATCATGAATTTCCCATAAAAAGCCACTTTTAATTTTTTTATGGAGAAAATATTGAAAATAAATTTTATTCACTATAATTTTATGGTATTTTAAATTATCTTTATTTCTTAAATGCATTGTGTCTGCAAAGGCCAGAAAATTAATTTAATCGATTTTTCAATAAATATTACAGGAAAACATTAAAACACAGTTGTAATATGGGCTGAATATAACGCGTTTTATAAGATATTACATTACCTCCTTTATGTAAATTAACTACAGCTTAAAAGTACAAAAGTAAATTAACCTAGAAAGGAACAATTTTTGCTTTTCCAATTTTCCAGGTGAACAATCTTTTAATTTTTTTCCTCCTCTTTTATGTAAAAGAAACAAAATCAACTCTTACCAATGATTTCTAATGAAAGTTTTGCTCGGAGCCCGCTGTTTGCATGCAACTTTGTGCAGTAATTAAATGCCACATCCACAGAAGCCGAGCCGAGCGATCAAGGAGAGGCTTCTGTGAGGAGAGGGAGAAAAAATAAAGGGGAAAGAAAGGTTTCTGATGGAAACGATGCATCACACGGAGATCAGAGTTTGCTCAGAGTGCTACACCTTATAAACAAGCATTTTTCAAAGCACAAAGGTATTAATTGTGTTAAGCTAAGTATTATTTTAATAGACTTGGCTATTTAATTTGGACGATTATTTATGAGTAATTAAATGAAATAAAATGATACAATGTGTGAAACAAAACTTATTTTTATAATAATAGCTACATTTATACAATGCGATTCAAAATTTATAATATGAAGAAAAACTTCTAAAAAAACATTCTTCGTAATATGTTTAGTCGTACCCGATTTCATATTGACTCGTAAATAATTATTGTATTGGAAGTCTAAAATTCGAAATTATTATCTACGTTTCATTCAAATATTTAGAAGCGAGTAGACTTAATGGCCTTAATGTTTAAACGTGTGATTTGATATCCTGTTGTATCGCAAATAAATATTATATGGAGGAATGCTCAGATTTGAATATTTTATCCTTGTACATTCCATTCACAACTTTTTAGAAGTGAGTAAACCCTAATGGTGATTGTGACAATGCATTTTTACAAAGTCTCTCATAGACAATCAAGTTTTTGGTGAAATATTACAGATTAAATTCCATAAAATAAGCAAATGACCTAATAGGTAGACACCTACTCGGACCTACGATTTTAGGTGGATCCCAAACCACTACATACTTCTATGGCACCGGAGGAACTAGAGTCCGAAACCTGCAGTATCGAGCGCCAGACGTCTAGTAGCTCGGCAATCAGGGTCCTTGAAAATATTGCTCACGACAGTTGTTCAACTCAATTAGAATAAAACTTTTTGTTTGGGTAATCATTTACATATTTTTCTCCCATATAAATACAAGAAAGCGGAAAATAAAATAATTAATCTTTATTGCAGTAAAAAAATGGATGGCTAATTTATTCTTACGCATGTTATTTAATTATATCTTAATTCGACAACATCAAATGATGATTAACTAATGAAATATATCTCTTTCCCAATTTTATAGATATTCTAAACTTAATGGTTTTGTTTTATCGATAGTCATATTCATTCAGACACTAGTAATTTTGGAATAGTTTTGTTAGAATATTTACGTCTTTGAATATATACATTTAAAATTGAAGAATAAATAGAACATTAATTGACTAAAAACGAACCCTACATACTTGATTAGAAACTAAGCCTAATATTTTACAAATTAGAACTTATTTTAAGATGAGACAATTATATCATTTACTCTTATAACGGTTATTTTCTCAGATAAATTACAATATGTAGTATTTTCTTAGCATTGCATAACAAACAATCAAAAGTCACAATATCAGTTTGAAACAGGATTAACATATTGTCCTCTACAGAAGCTGAAAGCTGCAATCTTTTGTTTCTGAAACAGAAAACTTTCTAAAACCGGGTATTCCAATCGTTTCACACAATGTCACGTTGTCTTTTGCCTTGCTTCACCTGGAGATATGTTTCTTTCATTAATTTAAAATGGCGACAAGGGGGGGTCCTTTTAAGTTTTCCATAGTTTCAACTTCTGGAAATTTGAATCTTTCTCTTGCATTATGCCCAATGTATACTGAGAAGAGGTATGCATGTAATTAGGGGAAGGATAGTGCTTTTGTTTTTCTACGAATTTAAATGTTCAGGAAACTTAAACTTCACGTAAGCAAAGGGGTAACGTGACAAAACACCAGTTGTCCTGGTCTGACAGATGCTTAATGGAATTCAGAATTTATTACGACTTACTTAATTTTTGTGACAGAAGAGTTGTTGGTTTGCTGAAGCTATCTTTCTCGCAATCAAATATATTAACCGAAGCCTGCTGGGCTTGCATGAAAATGAAATTCTGCATTAGCATACTTTGCGTTTTAGTCATGAAAACAATATAGTTTAATGATTAATTGCATAAAAATTACATCTTATTGAGCATATACTGGTTCGTTGTATAAGCATACCCGTGAAATTTTCGTAAAAACGAAATACCATTTTAGTTATAGTAATTTTGTAAAATATAGTAATTTACGGAGTTCATGTCTATAAGCATTTTCTCATTTTAAGGCCACTAATTATTACACATTTAAGGTGTTTTTCAAATAAAGTATAAAATGGAATTTAAATGACAATTTTTTTTTCTATTTATTTTATTCAAAAGACAAAAAAATATATAATAGTTATTTTAACAAACCGTAAGTATTGATAAAAAATTAAAAATAAATTTTTACATCTGGATGTACGTTCATTGAATAATCATTACAATTGTATGAAAATGCATGTGATTTAAAATCTTTTAATGAAAAAAAAGTGTACATAGTTTTAATTTTAAAGAAATTGTTTAAACGCATATTATTGAAATATGTTTTTTTCATGCAGATCTCTTAGTTGCATAGCATACCTAAAAATCCCTTGATGACTTAAGAATAATTTTGTAACTTCAGGGAAAATTTTCAGGGGCTATTTGTCCAGCATACATTATACTAAATTATTGATAAAAACTCAAACATCACTGATCAGGCAGGATGTTAATGACCGGATAATGTGCTATGACTGTTGTTAATGTAAGATGCAAAACTTATCAATAATCTTCAACTTGTCTTCATTTCTAAATACATATAATGAGATAAGCCATAAGTAAATATTTTAACACTAAGTTTGAGAAAGATTAGTGCTTTCTTTGAAAATTTTCAAGGCTTATCTGCAGCCCAGCATTTACTAAATTGAGTGAAGAAAATCAGAAGCATCTCCATCAAGGCGGGACTACGCCACGATGTGAAATGTTTTCTATTTCAAATCGTTTGAATTCATATATGTTACTTTTAGCCACATCATAAATTACTGTAGTTCATGTTTTTGAGGAGTAGTATTTTACTAATTATTGAGCATATACTGAATTATATTCGAAAATCCAAACCGCAAACAAATCTACCAAATATCATCAGTAGATCTGCTAAATGTTAGGCAGGACTACTTGATTGAGTTGATGTGAGTTGTAAAAGCATATCAATAATTACAAAATTGTCTTCAAATTTCTGAAAACATAAAATGGCACACACGCCACAAATGAGTTGTTTAATATTCGCATATTTTATTATATGAATTTGTATTAATAGTAGAAATTTTATACTAAGAATCGCAAAATATTTAATATTTTACATTGTTTTTTCAAAACAATTAAAAATATGAAATTACAATGAAGATTCAAAATTTTAAGATTTTATAAATTTTTTCAGAATAATGTTATTTTTATAATTAAACCTATTAATTATCTCCAAAAGATTCAAAAGTACCGAAAGGAATTATTGTTTTTCTATATTTAAAAAAATTCCCACTAACAAATTTGAAACTTTTTCTCTACTGCAAATCATTGAATTTACGTGTGTTACTCTAAACCATCATGAATTACTATAGTTCATGTTTTTGACAATTGTCCTTTACTAACAAATTGCTAATATAGAAGATATTACACAAAGGAATTTTTTTCTTTCCGCTTTTATAAGAAAAAAAAATTCATTTTTATACTTCATGATTTTTTTTTTAAAATAGTTTCTTTTTTTTTTATCGCAGCCCATGAGACAAAAAAAAACAACCTTAATCTCATTATTATATGCATCTTGCTAATTATTCTCCCTGAGGTTAAAATAATTCAGATTGAATTTTAACAGTTTCAGTGTCAGGAATGAGGCACTCCCTGATAAAAACGAATGATACTTGAATATTTCCAATTTGCAAGCGTTATTAATGCAATTATGTATTTTTTGTACGTAGTAATATACGCACAAAACAATTTGGAAAAATAAAAAGAAATGCTTCATTTTTCTATCGATCGCTTGAACATTGTTTTGTTATCTGCCTTTCTGCCTACGTTGTTAATTCAATTTGTTTTATTTCAACAACAGCTTTTCAAACTCTTGAGAATGCTTATCTTGCAAATAAGTGCTTCTGTATTGTTTCCATCTGAGAGCACTCATTTACAATGCGCAGTAAAAGCTTGAGTGATTCAAAGTTTATTTTTAAAAATAGTTTTTTTTCTGATGTTTCTTATTGCATTTAGTATTAATTAATTAAAATTTGTTAAATTGTATAAATTAAATAATTAGAATTAACATTTCTGAATTCCAGAAAAGAAAAATAAATATATGTTTACTAGGAAACATCATTATCAACAGCAGAGTATTATTTATTATGTTATTGTTCAAATAATTCGCCAGAATTTTTAAAAACGGTCTATAATGTCAATTTATCTGGGATAAGTGATTAAAACTTCTGATGTCGCAAAAATTGAATATTACCAATTTATATTTGAATATCTTAGAAATGGGAAATGTAATAATAATAAGCCTTATTATTCCAATATCATTTGATTAAATGTTTTAATTCATTTAATTGAATTTTTAAATTAACTTCTTTGAATGTATTATTCCAACATATTTTAATCATCTCATTAAGTCGCATTTCTGAGAAATGATACATGCTCTTTCTGTTAAGCCGATTTTTCCAGTCAACAATTAACAGGTTAATTCTCCACAGAGGCTATTCCCATAAATTAAATATATTTTCTAAGAATTACTAAGCAATAATTAGAAACAAATTTTTCTAAGAATTTTAAAACCTTAGTTAGAAACATATTTACTAAGAATTTACTGTAAGAAACTATTAAGTATCTATATTAAGAATTCATATAATGAATATTACAAAAAATATTACGAATAGAGAAATACGAAATTCTAACTCAATAATGCTAGGAATGGAAATTATTATCTTAAAATTAATTAATTAATTCCAGAAAGTAGCAATTTTGAAAGCAAATGCTAAATTATGCTTTTAATTCAAGCAAACTAAATTTGATCAGATATTTAGCTAATTTAAGATGTGGAGGATTAGTAGTTTTTAAAACTTTATCGGAACTACGTGACTGGTACTTGCTCTGTTAATTATTTTACAGTATAAATATATCCGTAAAAATGCATCAAATATGTATTTTTATAGATTATATATATATTATTATGTGTTTTTGCAGCAAAATGAATATTTTTACATCCAAGTATTCCAAAAAAAAAAAATATTTCGGTCTTTTAATTTTTGTGCTCACAATATATGAAATATATACTGTGTGAATATCAAATATGTGACTTAATCATACATAATTTATTCCTCAAACATAATTTATCATTTAGCAACTCTCAAAAGCATCAATACATTATATGTATTACAATTATATAAAATTTCCTTGTATTGATTGGATTTTAAAATTACATTATATATAATTGTATAAAATTTCATTATATATAATTGTATGAAATTTCATTGCATTGTATTGATTTTAAAATTACATTATATATAATTGTATAAAATTTCATGATATATAATTGTATGAAATTTCATTGTATTGGATTGGATTTTAAAATTACATTATACATAATTGTATGAAATTTCATTATATATATTGTATGAAATTTCATTGTATTGATTGATTTTAAAAATTACATTATATATAATTGTACAAAATTTCATTATATATAATTGTAAAAAATTTCATTATATATAATTGTATGAAATTTCATTGTATTGATTGGATTTTTAAAATTACATTATATATAATTGTACAAAATTTCATTATATATAATTGTATGAAATTTCATTGTATTGATTGGATTTTAAAATTACATTATATATAATTGTATGAAATGTCATTGTATTGATTGATTTTAAAAATTACCTTATATATAATTTTATGAAATTTCATTGTATTGGATTGGATTTTAAAATTACATTATATATAATTGTATAAAATTTCAATATATATAATTGTATACAATTTCATTGTATTTGATTGGATTTTAAAATTACATTATATATAATTGTACAAAATTTCATTATATATAATTGTATGAAATTTCATTGTATTGGATTGATTTTAAAATTACATTATATATAATTGTATGAAATTTCATTGTATTGGATTGGATTTTAAAATTACATTATATATAATTTTATGAAATTTCATTGTATTGATTGGATTTTAAAATTACATTATATATAATTGTATAAAATTTCAATATATATAATTGTATACAATTTCATTGTATTTGATTGGATTATAAATTCCATTGCAGAATTCAATTATTTGTAATTATATAAAATTCCATTACAGGTCCATTGTAATACAGTTACTTTTTATGAGCATTTAATAAGAATATTTTATTTAATATATAACTTAATAACAGTTGCAAATAAATTATTAATACTTGAGAGCTTTTTCATTTCACAGTTCATTGAACTTTCTTTTAAAATGTTTGTTTAAAAAATGATAAAAGACTCAATGTCATAACTCATCGTAATAAGATCGTATAAGATTTAGTAAAACCCATTACTAACCAAAAATAATTTTTGAAAAGAAAATGGGTCATCCTTTTACTGTGACTACACTCGGATGGCCTCAGAAACAGAATTAGAGGCTCCAAAATAATCGTTTCTCTTGGACAAGTGAATCGCGAAATCACCGTCTCAAATTGAGAACTTCGAATCACGCTCGATCGAGCCTCCTGCAGCGATAAGAACAAACACGCGATTTAAAATAAAAACATAACCGAAAAAAATGGAAGACGAAGAAAAAAATTTTAGAATCATGGACAACAATTTAAATCGATAAAATCTGGCAACATGGAGACACAAAAATGAAATGATCCATGTTTTGTGGGACTTCCAACTTCGTACCGACAAAAGACAAGGACAAAAATGGCGAATTCAGGGAATAAAAAAAAAATTATGAAAACGGCACCAAATAAGAAAAAAAGTAGCACATGCTTTTGCTAGCAACAAATAGGCTACCTTTTTTCTGAACTTTTTTTTTCTAGAGCCCTAAAAATCACTAAGTAGCTTCGACCGTAATCTCTGCTCTTTTCGTTTTTCTAAAATCTCACGGAAGAGTTTTTCTATTGATTTTTTTTTTTTAACTGGTGTGCGCAAAGAGTAGCATCAAAGCACTGTGCTTTCTTAGACATATGATCTAGTTGTGAAAAACATGGAATTCGCTTATTTTAGATATTACTACAAAGAAAGCAGTGTTTTTATACGCATACATATGTATTATATGGATGCTTTTATCTGATTTTTTTAATTCACTTTTATACTGTAATTTCGGAATTTTTGTCACCTCTTTAGTTATGAGTACGTCTTAAAAAATAAATATTATTCAAAGCTTTTTACTTTGTTTTTTTGTAAAAGATTTTTTCAGAAAGTTTCTTAAATCGTTTTTACGAAACATTTAATATTTATTGTTAAATTGAAAGATGTTTTTGGTCTTTTTAATTACAGTTAAGGGCTTTGCAATTATATATTTTTTGATTCATTGTTGTGAACATTCCATAATTTACATTTTATTAATACTAATTTTCATACGGAAAATATTAAAAATAAATTGTATTTACCACAGGTTTATGGCATTTTGAAAGAGTATTATCTTTATTTCTTAAATGTATTGTCGGTGTAGGGGCAAGCAAATTAATCGATTTTTTCACTAAATATTATAGGAAAACACCCAAACGAAATTGTAATATGCGCTGAATATTAAGCGTTTTATATGATTTTACATTACTGTTAATATAACTAAACTGCAGTTTACAAGTACAAAAGTAAATTAACCTAGAAAGGAACAATTTTTCCTTTTCCAATTTTCCAGACGAACAATCTTTTAGTATTTTTTTATCTCATCCTATATATAAAAAAACGAAATCGACCTTGCAGGATTTCCAGTGAAAGTTTTTGCTCGTAGACCGCTGTCTGCATGCAGCGCTCTGTAGTAATTAAACTGCCACATCCACAGAAGCAGAGCCGAGCGATCAAGGAGAGGCTTTTGAGAGGAAAGGAAAAAAAAAATTAAGGGAAAGAAAGGTCTGTAATGGAAACGATGCATCACACAGAGATCAAAGTTTGTTTAGAGTGCTTCGCCAGATAAACAAGCATTTTTCAAAGAACAATGCTATTGATTTCGTTAAGCTAAGTGTGATTATTTAATAGATTTAGTTACTTAATTTGGAATGGTAATGATATTACAGGCCGTAGAAGAAAAAAATATTATAATCATAATAGCTACATTTATACAGTGTGATTCAAAAATTTATAATCTAATGAAAGACTTCTAGATATTTGTCTTCGTACGATGTTCGGTCGTGTCAGACTGGATTTCTTGTTATATATATCACAAATAGTCTATCACTAGTCTATATAGCAAATACATATTGAATAGGATTGTAACGTACAGCGATTTGAATTTGGTAGAGGTGTACATTCCATTCACAACTTTTTAGAAGCAAATAAACTTCATGGTGATAATGACAATGCATCGATAATCAAGTTTTCTGGTGAGAACATCCCAGATTTCCTTCCATGAAATAAGCAAATGCAAGGCAGAAACCTTAGGTTTCCGGTGGATTCCAAACCTATACAAACATCCACCACTGCAGAAACTCGAGTACGAAACATGTTGTACCGAGCGGCAAAGAGCTAGTTTCTAGGCCATCACGGCCTTATGAAAAAGTTACTTACCCCTTGTTCAATTCCAATTAGAATAAAACTATTTATTTGGGAAATTATTTACATTTTTTTCTCCCATATAAAATACAAGACAGATGAATAAATTAATTATTCATTATTATTGTAAAATAATGGAAGGCTAATTTATTCTAACGATGCTGTCATTTAATTACATCTTAATTCGACAACATCAAATAATGTTTAACTAATCAAATGCATCTCTTTCTCAGTTATATAGATTTTCTGAACTTTAATGTCCCTCCTTTAGTCCTTCACTCCCTACCTTTTTGTTAGATATTAATGTCTTTGATATAACATAAAAAATTGATGAACAAATTGCATATTAGTTCTCTGAAAAGAACACCACATGCTTCATTGGAAATTAAGGCTAATATTTTACAAATTAGGCTTCTTTTAAGATGAGACAATTATATCACTTGCTCTTATATTGGTTCTTTTCTCCGGATAAATTAAAATGTGCAGTATTTTCTCAGCATTGCATAACAAAACAATGGAAAGACACACTATCAGCTTGAACAGGATTAACCTATTGTCATATATTGAATTGCCTGAAGTAGCTGCTATCTTTTGTTTCTGAAACAAAAAACTTTCTAAAACCGGATATTCCAATCGTTTCACACAATGTCTTTTGTCTTGCTTCACCTGGAGATATGTTTCTTTCATTCATTTAAAATGGCGATATAGTATATATATCCTTTTAACTTTTCCATAGTTTCATAATTTAAACTTCTGGAAATTTGAATCTTTCGCTTGCATTATTCCCAATGTATACTGTAATTAGAGGGGTGGATGTATGGAGGACATTGCTTTCCTCTTTTCCATGAATTTAAATGTTTAGGAAAACTAAAACTTCACGTAAGCAAAGGGGTAAAGTGACAAAGCAGTAGTTGTCCTGGTTTGACAGTTGCTTAATGGAATTCAGAATTTATTACGACTTACTTAATTTTTGTGACACAAGTGTTGTTAGTTCGATGAAGCTATCTTTCCTCACAATCAAATATGTTAGCCGGAGCTTGGTTGTATTTCATGTTAAGATTTAAAATGAAGAATTCTGCAATGGATACTTTGCGTTTTAGTCATGAGATAGTATAGTTTGATGAATAAATTCAATTAAAAATTACTGTATTGCGTAAGCATTTCTAGTAAGAACGATAACAGATTTTAGCTATATTAATTTAATAAAATATATTATTTATGCCAGTAAATGATAATTATTTTCTATAAACTTTTGTCACTTTCAAGCCACCATAACATAGTTAATGTATTTTCTAGAGAATTTAAATCACAAAAATTTTTCTATTTATTATATTCTAAAATGTATAGAAAAACATTTAGAAGTAACAAAATAAAAGTTGATTTAAAATTAATGAAATACACTCATTATACGTTAACAGAAGTCTAAGACAAGTTTAAAGGAAAAAAAAGGTAATCAAGAAGTTCTCTTACGGAGAAATTCATATTCAGTGAGACATTAAAATAAAAAGAAATGCGACCTTTATTTTGTTTTATTTAGAAATATTGTATTGTAAAAATTTTAAGTCAATACTTGAAATTGTTTTTCACAATGGTGTAATTTATTAAAATTTATTTTGAATTTTTTTGATAAACAATTTATTCACAATAAATTTGTATTAAAATAATTTGTTTATAGTTTATACAATTTTAATAAATTGTATCGATACAGTGCTTTGCTGAATTAACATATATTGAATATTGATTTTCCTCTTCCCGTTATATGTAATTGCATATACAATAAATAATATTTTCTTAACTTCATTTAAAACATTTATAGATATTACATTTATTAAACTAAAAAAAAAAAAAAAAAAAAAAAAAAAAAAAAAAAAATGGTATAAATAATTTTTAAAATTAAATAATTTCGTAAAATAAAATATTCAAAAATATTAATAAAGGAATGCGTAAACAATGCTAGTATATTTTAATAGAACAATTACAGTAACATTTCCAAGGAAGCAATGATAACTTATTTACCTTTAGAGTTTAATATACTTACAAAAAAAAAGTCCGAATTAATAAATTATTTGTAAAAAAGCATGTAAATTTATTTTTCTCGATAAATTTGATACAAAAAAAATATCCAAAATTTAATGTATGTTCTAGGTGATTCAGAATTATCTAACAATTTTTCTTAACAGGAAAAGTTTAGAAAAATATTATTATTATATATATATTTGGAAATGTCTTGCTTAAGAGATAATCCCTAAATAAAATTTGATATGTTACTATAAAAAATGTTAAAAATCTTACAAAAGATAAATTAAATACAATAAATGTCTTTACTGTATCCATTTTACACGAAATTCTGAAAAAAAAACACTACCAATAATAACGCAGTCTTTGATTTCACGGAGCAGCGAATATCTTAGATTTTTAAATTCAAGACGTCTCTTAAAAGAAATTTTAATTTGGATTATTACTCGGCACTAAACTCTCAGTCGGTAGAATTCCAGCTAATCGGCAGTATATATCCCTAAACTATTATTCTGCATTTCCTCTTCATTTAAATTTTAATTATCATTTAACATCTCGACGAAGGTATTCTGAAGAAAAAACTGAAGTATGACTTTTTAACAGAGGAAATATGGATTTATTTTGCGGTGTACAGAGAATTTAGTCTTCGGTGCAAAAGTAATGTTTGGAAAATCGGTTATTTCAGTAGTTTGTCGAGTTTTTAGTTCTTGGTGGGAATCGGACTTACAGAATGGACAGTCTCGCAACGAGATTTTGTTCGTAGTGTGAGAAATAATTTATTTGTGTTATTCACATGCTCCAAGGAAAAGTCAAGTTTGGGATTCTTGGGGATGGACAAGTATCATGTTCTCTGTCACGACAGATAGTACTAAGATTATTTCTCACATTAATGATGAAATGTTCTGCAGCACCATTATGATATAAACAAATTTTTTTTTTTTTCGGACGACACAGTGAATTGATACGTCCTGGAAAAATGTTATGAGGAAAATTGAGCTATCACTAAAATTAGGTTAATGTAAAGTACAATAAAATTATCCTGTACAATGCACACATTGATAGAGAATCTAGTTAGCATGGGATCTCGTCGCATAAACTATTTTCATGATATATATATGTGTTATATTTTAAATGTATGTCTTTGTGTTCTAAATTCTTTACGGTAATTTCTACTAATACAATGCCAAAGATTACTTCTCTGTTTTAAACAATGCTATATAAGTATGACCTGTGGCCTGATGGTAGAGTGACTAGCTCTCTCACGCTCGATGGCGCAGGTTTCGGCACCAGACCCGTCCGTATCATGGATGGTTTTAGTGGTTCGGAATTCACTTTAATCCATAGCCCTGTCTAATATGCTTGTAGGTCTGACAATCTCATTACGTGAAACGAAAATATCACTTGTTCCGAAATCTAACAGTAGGCAGACAGCCTAGGCCTACCATGGGTCTGTTACGCCAATGATGAACAATAAAAATAATGCAATGGGCGTTTAATTTTCTTAAGATAATGACTCAATTCCAACCTCAATAGACATACCAATGTGAAAGTTCTTTTTCAACCGGTTGAACACGATACATCTACAGATCGGAAAGTACTTGCGTTTGGTTAGATAAAATGAGATGGCTGTCAAAACCAACCAGCGGCCTTTCTATGAAAGAATCCTCCAAACTGTGTTTGCATCAAGAGGCTAACCCTCTGAAGTAATGAATTAAGGGGACGTGACATCATCATTCACCTGCATATCGTGCTATTTACGACCATATTTTATATGATGAATGATGATAATATCTTAGTCTTATCCTATAAACATTCATAATTTCTTTAGTCTATAATGTTTTATCACACAAATTGGAATTTTGTTGGATCTGCATGTCTGATATGGAAGCCTTCGTATTTCGCTTGGATATTCATTAATTTATTCAAGATACTGCATCATTCAAGTTGAGGATTCAATAAATTCAATGAAAGATTCAATGATTTAAAGCACAACACAACATTCCACTGTATACTTATTTTCTCTAAAAGAGGAAATGGAGATTTGTGTCTAATAGAATTTGATTCATATTTGTGTTACATGAACCAAAACCCAAAACATTTTCACATT
Source organism: Caerostris extrusa (assembly GCA_021605095.1). NCBI lineage: Eukaryota > Metazoa > Arthropoda > Arachnida > Araneae > Araneidae > Caerostris > Caerostris extrusa. Next base: position 19,571 of record BPLR01008086.1, on the reverse strand, counting down.
AAATTTGACTTCGTGAGATGCATTAAATAAAATATTCTGCAATTTCCTTCAACAAAATTTAAGCGAAAGCTGGAATCTAATCTGTTACTTTCTTCATCTGAAACAGCCAAAACCAACAACTCTCTACTAAAACAATGTAGAGCAAAATGCCAATAAAAATATAAATAAAAAACTAATAAAAATGTCATCAAAGAATCAGTAGAATCAAATTTGACTTGATGTTTATAAATGTATCTCTAATCTTTGCAAATATCCTTATGATTTATATACCTTTCATAGAAGTGTGTTTCACAGAAAGCACGCTGAAAAAAATATTTTAATCAAATAAATCTCGAAGCGTATTTCAATACATAATCCGAATATTACATTTTATTACTTAGAATTCAAGAAATCATTTCTATTCTAATTTAATAAATAAGAGAAATGTCTTTTATTCAGATATTTTGCATACATTGCTGAGAAATCCTTTTAAAGTCCGCGATCAAATGAAATGCTTTCGAGACAATAGAAACTATACTAGGAGGTTGATATTTATTTCAAAACGGAAAGCAAGTAACCTTCTGGGAGTTGCGAAATGGAACACGAGAACAAAAAAAAGATACATAACATTTTACAAAACTATTTCAAAGATAGTGATTTCAACATATATCTCATTTTTTTCCTCTGATACGCACAAGTAAATTCAGACTAAACTAGTGCATTTGCATTAGGACGATCCTTATGTAGCTCTATAAGCATAAATGATTGTGCATTTGCATAGTTCTCTAAGGAAAGGTAAAATAATTCTTTGGAATAAAAATGCTTTACCCTTTTTCTCACATGGCATGGAAAATCTGAACAAAAAAGAGGCTTACGTTTTCAAGCTTTTGCCATTCAAAAAAGACTGTAACTGTGCAATTTATCAAAAAAATCTGCGCAGGTTTTTTTTTTTTTTAATTCTTCGAAAACTTCTAATAAAAATAAATAATCGTTACTGTTTTTCTAAACGCCATTGTTTATCTGTTTATTCAGAAAATATTTTACAAATTCTCTCTTCAGATTTAAATTCGAGAGATTATGTGTTTAATTAAATTAGAAGAAGGTATAAACATTTTCATAAAAGATATTTCACTTATTAAATAAACTCATGTTTGTGAAAATTGCGACACCGTGAAGGAATCGTCATAATTGAATGAAATTTAATACACATTTGAGTGGTAGTGGTACAAATAGATGATTAAATGTTCAAAGCAAACAAATAATAACAAGAAATCGGAATCAGTATTTTGTGTAGCCACCATGCGCCGCAATAAGTGGTGCTACACGACGTGGCATGGAGTCAAACAAATTATGAATTTCTGCCTGAGGAAGAGCATTCCATATTGTTTGTATGCGCACCCAAAGTTTGTCTGCAGAAGCAACAGCACGAGGATCACGAGCGAGACACCGACCAACGAAATCTCACACATGTTCAATCGGCGACATATCCGGGAATATGCAGGCCAAGGAAGAAGCTGTACCTGCCGCGTTGCAAATAAGGATTGAACAGTCCTAGCGATATCAGGGCGGGCATTGTCCTGTTGAAATACAGCGCCTGGCAGGCTTTGAAGGAAGGGAACAGCTTGGGGCTGCAGAACTTCACAGATGTACCGGTTGTTGTTCAGATTGCCCACAATTCTTAGCAATTGAGATCGTCCATGATATGCACACCCCAGACCATAACTCCGGGTGTTCGTCCACTGTGGCGTTCGATAATGCACTCCCGAAGGTGGCGTTAACCGGCATAGCGTCTGACACGAATGCGGCCATCATGGTACCACAAATGAAAGCGGAATTCTTCAGAAAACACGACAATGATGCCAATCAGCACGCCAGTCTCTATGCTGAGCGGCCCATTGTAGCCGCAGGCGACGATGGTTTAGCGTGAGAGGGATCCTGTATAAAGGGATCCTTGTGCGCAGTCCACACTGCAGCAAACGTCTTCCGAATTGATGAAGCACACAATGAAACACCTGTAGCTATTGACCACTGTGCTGCCAATTGTCTAGAGGAAGCTGTACGGTCCGTCAGCGCCATGCGGACCAGATGTCTATCGTCGCGAGCTGACGTCACATTTCGGGGTCCACACCCGATTTCCGAGTTGTCCGACACTCGTTCGTCCACTGCTTCCAAAGACGCATCACTGTGCTGCGGTTACGCTGCACATGAGCAGCTACTGCACGATAAGACAATCCAGCTTCACGAAGGCCGATGATTCTCCCCGTTCAAACTTTGTAAGTTGTTCAAATCGCGCTCTATTTCGTCGAAGAGGCATATGTAACGATTGAGCTAACGTTTACCACTAGCAGATAACCACCGATAACCATACACGCCTCGTTACAGCCGGCTATTTATTCGGATCCATCCGCCGTTCAGAGGGCGCTACTCAGCATACGCATGCGCTACGGATTTGAAATTCTAATCATTTGCATATCATGCGCTAATTTGCATTTCCTGAAACTTTCAGCTCACTCGCGTAAGTCCTTCATGATGTTACAATTTTCACAAACATGAGTTTATTTTAAATTATTATTTTTCAAATAAAAAATGGTGCATCGAAATTAAATTATTCTATGATAAGCCATTTTATTAAATCTTATTCATATATTAAGGTATACAATTTTATGGTTCTTGTGGGGTTTTTAACAAATATTTTTGGAATAATTAAACATTTTGTTATGGTATTGCTTACATCATTATTATTTAATAACATAATGTTAGGAAAGATTACATAAAAACTAGCATCAACTAATTATTTTTCAAATTAAAATTAACGCCAAACAAAAATTAAAAAAAGTATTCTGTCAACAAAATCTACTAGTAAGAAGTATATTTGAGTTCAACAAAGAGTAAAACAAGAACAATTCTAACTGGGAAGTCGGCTTCAATACAAGCAATTCATTTCACATTCATATTCAAGTATCTCAAGTATTTAAAACAGTGATTGGCTAAATGGTTTTGACAAAACACGGTTGGCGTGCAAAACATAATTAAAGGGTTATTAATATTATTTTGTTGCATTTAATTTGATTAACTCGGAGTAAAGGTCCTGGCTCTGCCATGTATGTTTGTAGTGGTTCGGAGTCCAATTTTTTTTTTTTTTAATTCCCATTCTAATATAAATACTACTATCACTACACCGTATCAGAGAACTGTGCCTAGATTTGAGTTGTCCCTATAAAGTTTAGGAATGATGTGGGTGAGAAATTTCACTGGGCTCCTTGACGCTCTTACAGTCATATGAGACCGGGACCTACAAATTAAAGTGGGTTCCGAACCTCTACAATCATCCATGGCCCTGTCGGGACTTGAAACCGAATCTTGTGACCCCGAGCCCCAGAGCGCTAGATACTCGGCCATTGAGGCTCCGGTCTAATATGACTTTAAAGCGTTCGAAGTAGCGCTGACAACACTATCCCGCAAAAAGGAAAATATCTAATATTTTGAAATCTGTCATGAAACAGACGGCCTTGACGCACAATGGGGCAGTTTTTTGCCCTTTGTTGCGTCCATTGTATTACAGTTACGTTTAATGAGAATTTAATAAGAATATTTTAAGTATAGAAATAATATTAAGTAAAACGTAACATAATAAACAGTCGCACATAAATTATCATTAATCGACATTTTTTTTTTTAAATTTCACATTCCATTGAATTTTCTTTTTAAATATTTGTTTAAAAAATGTTACAAGACTCAATGACATAACTCACCCGTATATTGTGTTCTTTATTTTCTATGGTAAGATTTAGTAAAACCCATTACTGACCAAAAATAATTTTTGAACAAAAAATGGACCATCCTTTTTATTTTGACTATACTCGATGCCGTCAAAAGCAGCGCTCGAGGTTCCAAAATAATCGTTTCTCTTGGACAAGTGAATCGCGAAATCACTGTCTCAAAATGAGAACTTCGAATCACGCTCGATCGAAGTTATAATGTGTAAAACAAAAACTAATATTGAAATATTAGCTTCCAGATAAACAAGCATTTTGCAAAGCACGATGATATTGATTGTTTTAAGCTAAGAGTAATTATTTAACTAATTTGGTTACGTAATTTGGTATGATAATGATATTTATGGAGTATGATATGAAAAATATGTGTAGAACAAAACAAATGCTATAATAATTATGATATTTATTTATGTGATTCAAAAGATAATAACTTCTAGACAAGTTTCATCTTACTGTGTTTATTCTTATCAGACTTTATTTCTAGTTATATATCGTAAATAAATAGTGTATAGAAATGCCAAGATTTGAATTTGTTAGCAAAACCATTCCACAACTTTTAGACGCGAGTAAACTTAATGGCGATGATGACATGGAAAATGTATCCCTTCTATAACCAATTCTATTGTTGAGAATATTATAAAAATTGTATCACACAACCACAAATTTGTTGAATCTTCCTGTCATAAGGATGCTTCGTGGCTTGCTTCGATCTTCAAACCTTTACACATGATACTACATTATCCAGTAGAAGATTCAGTGCAATTCAAGGTACAGCATAATGCATGGAAAATGTCTCCCATCGATAATTAAGTTTTCTGGGATGAATATTCCAGATTTCCTTTCATAAAATGAGCAAAATACAATGCATATACCTACTAGGACCAACGGTTTTGAATTGGATTCCACACCACCATTGCAGATATCCACGGCACCTCAGGAACTCGAGTCCGAAACCTGTTGTAATTAGCTCCAAAGCGTTCATAATTCGGCCAACAGGATACTTTAAAAATTACTTATGACAATTGTTCAACTCAATTAACGCAAAAATATTTGTTTCGGAAATATTTTGCGTATTTTCTCCCATATAAATACACGAAAGTTGAAGAATAAATTAATTATTCATAATTGTTGTAAAAGAATGTTTGGCTAATTTATTCATACGCATGTCATTTAATTATATCTTAATTTGGCAACATCAAATAATGTACAGCTAATCAAATGTATCTCTTTTTCTCAATTTTATAGATATTCTGAACTTAATGGTCTTGTTTTATTAATAGTCCTTTTGATTCAGAAAATAGTAATGCTGAATATTTTTGTTAGATTATTAACATCTACAATGCATAAAATGGATGAATAAAGAACATATTACTGACCGAAAAGAACTCTACATGTTTCATTAAAAACTAAGGATAATATTTCACAAATTAAGGCTTATTTTAAGATAAAACCATTATATAATTTGCTCTTATATTGTTTATTTTCTTCGGATAAATTAAAATGTGCAGTATTTTCTTAGCATTGCATAACAAAACAATAGAAATACACAATATCAGCTTCAACAGGATTAACCTATCGTGATATACAGAATTGATCGAAGAAGCTGCAATCTTCAGTTTCTGAAACGAGAAACTTTCCAAAATCGGGCATTCAATCATTTCACACATATCACATTGTATTTTGCCTTGCTTCACCCGGAGTTATGTTTCTTTCATTAATTTAAAATGGCGACAAGTGGGATCCTTTTAATTTTCCATTGTTTCATAGTTTAAACTTCTGGAAATTTGAATCTTTGTCTTGCATTATGCCAATGTATACTGAGAAGAGGGTGAGTATGCATGTAATTAGGGGTAGGGAGGAGGATGGTGCTTTCCTCTTTCTATGAAATTAAATGTTCAGGAAACTTACTCTTCACGTAAGCAAAGGGGTAACGTGACAAAACAGTAGTTGTGCTGGTCTGACAGTTGCTTAATGGAATTCAGAATTTATTGCGACTTACTTAATTTTGGGACAAGAAGAGTTGTTAGTTCGCTGAAGCCATCTTCCCTCACAATCAAATATATTAACCAAAAGCTTCCTTGTGTTGCATGTAGGAATTAAAATGAAGAATTCTGCAATTCTTTTGTTTTTAGTCATGAAATGGTGTAGTTTAATGAATAAATTCATTTAAAAATTAATATTTTGTATAAGCATACTCCAGTGAAATTTTCTTAAAAACGAAATAACATTTTAGTTATAGTAATTTTGTAAAATGTAGTAATTTACGGAGTTCATCTCTGAAAGCATTTTCTCATTTTAAGGCCACTATTACACATTTAAGGTGTTTTTCAAATAAAGTATAAAATGGAATTTAAATGACAATTTTTTTCTATTTATTCTATTTAAAAAGACAAAATAAAAAAAAATATATAATGGTTATTTTAACAAACCGTAAGTATTGATAAAAAATTAAAAATAAATTTTACATCTGGATGTACGTTCATTGAATAAATATTACACTTGTATAAAAATGGATGTGATTTAAAATCTTTTAATGAAAAAAATGTGTATAGTTTTAATTTTAAAGAAATTGTTTAAATACATATTAATGAATTATGTTTTTTCATAAAGATCTCTCAGTTGCATAGCATAACTAAAAAATCCCTTGAGGACTTCAGAAAAATTAGTAACTTCAGGGAAAAATTTTCAGGTCTATTTGTCCAGCATATATTATACTAAATTAATGAGAAAACCCCAAGCATCACTGATCAGGCAAGATGTTGATGACTGATAATATGTTCAAAAACTTATCAATAATCTTCAACTTGTCTTCACATTTCTAAATACGTAGAATGAGATAAGCCACAAGTAAATATTTTAACACTAAGTTTGAGAATGATTAGCGCTTTTTCTTTGAAAATTTTCAGGCTTATCTGTCCAACATTTACTAAATTAGTGAAGAAAATCCAAACATCATCTCTAATCAGGCGGGACTACTGTCGATGTGAAATGTTTTTCTATTTCTAATCGTTGAATTCATATGTGTTACTTTTAATACATCATAAAATACTATAGTTCATGTTTTCGAGAGTAGTATTTTGCTAATTATTGAGCATATACTGGATTATATTGGAAAACCCAAACCACAAACAAATCTACCAAATATCCTCAGTAGATCTGCTAAACTGTCAGGCAGGACTACTTGATTGAGTTGTTGTGAATTGTAAAAACATATCAATAATCTACAACTTGTCTTCAAATTTCTAAAAAACATAGAATGGCGCACGCCACAAATGAGTTGTTTAATATTCACATATTTTATTATATGAATAACTGCTACAGTATTAATAGTAAAAAATTATACTAAGAATCATAAAATTATTTAATATTTTACATTGTTTTTCAAACAATTAAAAATATGAAAATTACAATGAAGATTCAAAATTTTAAGATTTTATATTTTTTTTCCAGAATAATACTACTTTTATAATTAAATCTATTAATTATCTTCAAAAGATTCAAAAGTACCGAAAGGAATTATTCTTTTTTTCCGTATTTAATTAAATTTGAAACAATTTCTCTATTGGAAATCGTTGAATTTACATGTCCTACTCTAAATCATCATGAATTACTATAGTTCATGTTTTTGACAATTGTTCTTTACTAACAAATTGTTAATATAAAAGTTATTAGACAGAGAATTTTTTTTTTTTTCTTTCCGCTTTTTAAATTCAAAAGAAATCCATTTTTATACTTCATGAGTTTTTATTTTTTTATTTTAAATAGTTTTTTTTTTATCGGAGCTCACGAGGTTAAAAAAAAAAAAACCCTTTAATCTCATTATTATATTTATCTTGCTAATTATTCTCCCTGAGGTTAAAATAATTCAGCTTGAATTTCAACAGCTTCAGTGTCAGAATGAAACAGTTCATCTCAAAATGAATGATACTTGAATATTTCCAATTTGTAAGCGTTGTTAATGCAATTATTTATTTTTGTATATTGTAAACGTATGCGCACAAAACAGTTTAGAAAAATAAAATATTTCATTCTTCTATCGAACATTGTTTTGTTAACTACCTTTCTGTCTTCATTGTTAATTTAATTTGTTTTATTTCAACATTAGCTTTTCGTACACTTGAAAATGCTTATCTTACAAATCACTGCCTCTGTATTATTTCTATCTGAGAGCACTCACTTACAATACACAGTATAAACTTGAATGATAATTCATCGCATATTTTTTAAAAATCATTTTTTTTTTTTTCAGTTGACTCTATTGCAATGAATATATTTATTATTAATTAATTAAAATTTGCGTCTTTATAAAAATTAACTATTTATAAATTACAGTTGTTATTGCCAGAAAAGAAAAATAAATATGTTTATTAGGAAATATCATTATCACTGTATGAAATTAAATATAAAAAATGCATCTGTATTGTTTCTGCCTGAGAGGTGTTATTTACAACACACAGTATAAAGTAAAGTAGTACAGCGCATATCTTTATAAATAAATTTTTTTAATTGACCCTTACTGTATTACATTGTATTTATTGTTAATTAATTAAAATTTGTGAGAATTAAATATTTTTAATTACTTTTATTATTCCCAGAAAAAAAAAAAAAAGAAATATATGTTTTCTAGGAAATAGTATTATCAATTATGAAATATCATTATAGCGTATGAAATCAAACACAAATCATTGCCTCTGTATTGTTTCAGTCTAAGAGCACTCTTATTTACAATACACAGTATATAAGCTTAAATGATTCCTCGCGTGTTTTTTTAAAATATTAGTTGACGCTTATTGTAAATCTATTCATTATTAATTAATTAAAATTTGTTTCCTTGTGAGAATTAAATATTTTTAATTACTTTTATTATTCCCAGGAAAAAAAAAAAATATATGTTTTCTTGGAAATATTATTATCAATTATAAAATATCATTAATAGTGCATGAAATCAAATACAAATCATTGCCTCTGTATTGTTTCAGTCTAAGAGCACTCTTATTTAAATACACAGTATATAAGCTTAAATGATTCATCGCGTGTTTCTTTTAAAAAATTAATTGACGCTTATTGTAAATCTATTCATTATTAATTAATTAAAATTTGTTTCCTTGTGAAATTAAATATTTTTAATTATTTTTTATTATTCCCAGAAAAAAAAAAAGAAATATATGTTTTTTAGGAAATATCATTATCAATTATGAAATATCATTAATAGTGTAAGAAATCAAATACAAATCATTGCCTCAGTATTGTTTCAGTCTAAGAGCTCTCTCATTTTACAATACACAGTATATAATTTAAATGATTCATTACGTGTTTTTTAAATATTAGTTGACGCTTATTGTAAATATATTCATTATTAATTAACTTTGTGACTTTGTGAAAATTAAATATTTTTAATTTACATCAATGAATACCAGAAAAGAAAAAAAGTAACATATTTTTTGCTAAGAAACATTATCTAAGGCAAAGTATTATTTATTATTCTATTGTTCATATAACTCGCCAGAATTGTAAAATCGGTCTATAAAAAGTCAATTATTCGGACAGAAGTAATTAAAACTTTTAATTCTAAAAATTTAATCTTGATCATTTATATCTGAAAATCCTAGAAAAGGAAATATAATATTAGCTTTATTATTAACAGAATCATTATATTGAATGTTTTTGTTAATTTAATTTAACTGGTTAAATTAATTTCATTGAATATTGGCTGTAATGTTCCAATAATTAAAATTTTTTTTAATCAACCCATGAAGTTGAATTTTCGGAGAAATAGCACACGTCTTTTAACCTCTATTAGACAAATGGTAACAGTCTATAATTATCAAAATATGTTTCCACAGATACATTTTTCCTTAATTTTAATATATTTTCTAAGAATTACTGAACGTAAGGTAGAAACACATTTTCTAAGAATTACCAAACATTACTTAGAAACACATTTCTAAAAATTACTTATCAATAGATAAGAACGTATGTTTTAAGAATTTATATTAAGAAAGTATTAGGAATTTATATTATCAAAATGTTAAGAATTTATATTATAAATATTATAAGCATAGTAAGAATAGATAAAGATGAAATTCTAACTCGTTAATGTTAGGAATGGCCACAAATCTTAAAACGTACTAATTAATTCCAACATGTAGCAGTTTTTAAAGCAACTGTTATATTTTTCTTTAATTCAAGCAATTTAAAATTTTGCAGATGTTTAAATAATTTAAGATATGAAGATTTTAGTCATTCCTAAAACCACATTGGATTTCCGTAACTGGTACGACAATTACCTTGTTAATTTTTACAATAAATATATAAACAAATGCATCTATATATGTAGTTTTATACGTCATTGTAATAATACTATGTGTTTCGCAACGAAATGAATATTTGCTACAGCCAAGTATTCCAATACAAGAAAATTCCTTTCTTTTACTTTTTGTGCTCACAATATACGAAACAAATACTGAATTAATATCAAATATCTGATTTAATCATATATAATTTAATATTTAGCAACTCTTAAAAGCATAAATACATCATTTATAATTTAACAAAATATTGTAAATATTAAAAAATACTAGTGAGTAAACTTTTCCAAAAGACTTTATGAAGTTGATTAATTTTAACTCCTTTGTATTACAGTTACGTTTAATGAGCATTTAGTGAGAATATTTGGAGTAAAGAAATAATATTAGGTAACACATAACATAATAAATGGTTGCACATAAATTAATACTTGATAGCTTTTTTTTTTAAATTTCACAGATCATTGAATTTTCCATTTTAATATTTGTTTAAAAAAATGTTACATATATCAATGACATAACTCATCGTAATTTCTGCTGGTTTTTTCTACGATTATATTTAGTAAAAACCATTACTGACCGTAAAATAATTTGTGAAAAAAAAAATGGAACCATCCTTTTTATTGCGACTACACTCGGATGCCCTCAAAAACAGAGCTCGAGGTTCCAAAATAATCGTTTCTCTTGGACAAGTGAATCGCGAAATCACCGTCTCAAATTGAGAACTTCGAATCACGCTCGATCGAAACCTCCTGCAGCGATAAGAACAAACACGCGATTTAAAATAAAAACAAAACCGAAAAAAAAAAAAGTAGAAGAAAAAAATTAGAATCATGGACACCAACTTAAATCGATAAAATCTGGCAACATGGAGACACAAAAATTAAATGAGCCATGTTTTGTGGGACTTCAAACTTCGTACCGACAAAAGACAAGAACAAAAAAATGGCGAATTCAGGAATAAAAAAAAATATAAAAACGGGACAAAATAAAAAAAAAAGTAACAGATGCTTTTTGCTAGCTGCAAATAGGTTACCAATTTTTTTCAGAAACTTTTTTTTCAAGAGCAAGTAAAGATCACTAAGTAGTTTCGACCGTAATCTCTCTGCTCCTTTCGTTTTCTAAAATCTCACGTAAGAGTTTTTTATTGATTTTTTTTAACTGGTGAGCGCAAAGAGTAGCATCAAAGCACTGTGATTTCTGTTAGACATAATGATCTGGTTGTGAAAAAAGCATGGAATTCGCTTATTTTAGGTATTACTATAAAGAAAGCGGTGTTTTTATTTGTACACCCACACATTCTATGGATGCTTTTATCTGACTTTTTAACTGACTGTTCATGGAAACGTATGACCCTAAATTTTGTCTCATTTTTCCTAAAAAATGCAAGGTTTTCATACAGTAATTTGGAATTTTTGCCACCGCTTTAGTTATGGGTATGTCGTTGAAATATGTATTGTTCAGAGTTTTTTACTTTGTATTTCATGCTCAAGGAGTTAAAAGATTTCGGAAGAAAGTTTCTTAAATCGTTTTTTATGAAAATGTATAATATTCTTTATTATATTGAAAGATGGTTTTGGCTTTTTAATTTTAGTGAAGAGCTTTTGTAATTATATATTTTTATCTCTTCTTATTAATCGGTATACATATATTAATAATTTTTGTTTGTGGAATATTTGTAAATTAGAATAAATTAAGTAGAATAATATATAATATAATGAAAAAATTTTTTATTTTATATTTTTTAATTATTTTTACAAATTAAAACATATTATTTCAATGGTTTCACAATCAGGTTAAAGTTTAAAATTTATTAAAGTATTTAATACTTTAATGACGTAGTGGTTAGAAGCTACATCACATTCCTATAATTTGTGGCAAACAACTTGTGAAGGCCACGCCTATCGGTAAAATGATGAAGGTAGCAGTGAAAAATTGCTTGTGATCTTAACTTGAGAAAACAAGAAGTTTTCCAAGAATTATTGAAGTTGCATTATCGAGAATTGAACATTTAAGATCTAAAAAGAAATTATTCAATCAGGTATGACAAAAAATTGAAACCCTTAATAGATAATTGTTTTAGCTTGATAAAAAATGAGTGATTCTAAGAAAAACATGACATAATTAGTAACCTGGGCTAACAGCAGAAACGTGAGCTGAAAAAAACGTACTTTTATAAGATTCTGCAATAACTCATACCGTGAAAGTAGAGGACTGTCTACTGATGACTTAAAAAGCTTTTCAAGCAACAAGGTGAAGTAAATGTAATCTGATAACTGTGTTGGAGTGAAAGGACAAATTACGTATGTTGAAATAAAAAAATCATTCAGAAAAACATGATAGGAAATGGTGCTATGAGAAGAATTACAAACAAATCTGGGGTAATTAGAAATATAGATCTATTTAATGGAAAACACATGCATTTTCTAAAAACACATTTTGAAAACTAGGCTAATGAAAATAATTTATCTCTTAAAATGAACTCAATTCGGCCATTTGAGAATGCCTGGTGAAAATGAACAAATAATTTATGAACATGCCTTGAGCATAATATTTTATTAATATTTTAATACTTATTTTTCTGTAGAAAGTATTGAAAATAAATTATATTTATCATAGTCTTACGACATTTTGAAATGAAAATTATCTTTATTTCTCAAATGTATTGTGTTTGTATAGACCAGCAAATTAATTGATTTTTTTCATTAAATACACTCAAGAGCCAAAACATTATGACCACCACTACATTTTGAAATGAACTCACCTGGATGACGTGAAAGGCACGTGATCAGGTGGAAGTGGTATTAACTGCTGCTGGAGAGTCTGAAGAACCATTCTTTCACTTTACTTCTGTGTGTGATGGGAAGGCTAGTTGCCAACTCGTTATTGACAGGTGGTCATAATGTTTTGGCTCTTGAGTGTGTTATAGGAAAACACAATTGTAATATGTGGTGAATATTACGCATCTATAAGATATTACATTACTTTTTATATATTTAAATGCAGCTTACAAGTACAAAAATAAATTAACCTAGAAATAAACAATCTTCGCTCTTCCAATTTTCCAGATGAACAATCTTTTATTTTTCTCCTTTTTTTTTTTGAAAAAACAAAATCAACCCTTACTAAGGATTTCCAGCGAAAGTTTTGCTCGAAACCGCTTTCTGCATGCAACGTTCTGCAGTAATTAAACTGCCACATCCATAGAAGCAGAGCCGAGCGATCAAGGAGAGGCTTTTGAGAGGAAAGAGGAAAAAAATAAAGGGGAAAGAAAGGTCTCTAATGGAAACGATGCATCACACAGAGATCAAAGTTTGTTTAGAGACTTCACCAAGAATAAACAAGTGTTTTTCAAAGCACAATGGCATTGAGGGTGTTATGCTGAGTATTACTCTTTAATTTTTTAGTTACTTAATTTGAGATGGTAATGATATTTATAAGTAGTTATATGAAATGAATAGATTCAATGCGTAAAAACAAAATTGTGATAATAATAGCAATATTTATACAATGTATTAAAAATTTTATAATCTGAAGTAACATTTTTAGACAATTTTCGTACGATATTTAGTCTTGTCAGACTATATTTTCAGATATATTGCAAATGAACATTATACAGGAAGATTCAGAACCAAATTTGTTAGTGTACGCTCCATTGACAACTTCCAGAATGACTATTTTGACTTAATGGCTAGTATGACATTGTGTAGAAAGTGTTCTCACATCGATAATTACATTTTCTGGTGAGAATATTAAATAGTTCCTTACATAAAAAGAAACAAATACAAGGCAGAAGTCACTAAAGTTCTCTCTTAGGGCAATGTCCAGAATTTATTCTTTGAATACAATGGCAAAACACAATGCTCGCCAATACAGAAGACAATCGGCCGAAATTACAGAATATTTAAAAACCTGAGATAAAATTATAAAAAAAAAAAAATGTATCAGAAGTACGTCATCCTGCTTAAGAAAACTATTAGATTGCAAAATAAAGTCATCAAATAGCTTTGTATACATATTCATGCGTTTCTACGTCAGTAACATTAATTAAAAAGTTACAATAAAAACAATAAAAAACACAAACACACAGCAATATATATATATATATATATATATATATATATATATATATATATATATATATATATATGAATGTGCTCTCAATGTGTGTGGGGAGGGGGGGCTGAAGGCCAGTGAATAGCGCTCTGGCACTCGGTGAGACAGGTTTTCGTTCAGTTTCCGGAGGTGCCATGATGTCTGAAGTGGTTGAGAATCCTTAAAGCTATAGATCCTGATCTAACATAATTGTAGGGTGCTGGGCTTTTATTACTGAGGACACTATCCCGTAAGAAGAAAGCAAATATCTCCTGTTTCAGAGTCTGACCGTAGGCAGAAATCTTAGCCTAACCATGGGGCTTCCACTAATGAAGAAGGCGATATGTGCTCGAAACCTGAAGAAACATCAGAATTGTGCATAAAAGTAGTTAAAAATACTTTAACATTACCTGGTTAAAGAGTAAGTAAGTATACATGCATGCACAATTCGGAACGAAAACTGTTAGTGTAAAAAGCTATAAATATATAATAGACATCCTGCTTAATTATATTTTTAGTTCGACAACAACAAATTAAGCTCAACTAATCAAATGCCTCTCTTTCTCAATTTTATTGATATTCTGAAATAGGAATAGGAATTTGAATAAAAGGACTATTAAGAAACATCAATAGTCCTATTCATTCAGACAATGGTAACGCTGAATATTCTGGTTGATATTAATGTCTTTGAATACTAACATATATAATGGACAAATAAATAGCATACTATTACGCGATTGAAAGGACTCTCATTTTCCTCATCAGAAGCTAAGGCTAATATTTTACAAATTAGAGATTAGTTTCAGGATTATCATTTGTTCTTATATTGGGATCTTTTCTCCGGATAAATTAAAAACAAAGCGCGGTATTTCCATAGCATTGCATAACAAAACAATCGAAAAACACAATATCAGCTTGAACTGGATTAACCTATTGACATATAACATAATTGTCGAAGAAACTGCAATCTTTTTTTTTTTTTTTTTTGTTTCCGAAACAGAAAACTTTTTAAAACTATAAATTTCAATCATTTCACACAATATCACATTGTCTTTCGCGTTGCTTCACCTGCAGATACGTTTCTTTCATTAATTTAAAATGGAGACAAGGGTGATGGATCCTTTAACTTTTCCATAGTTTCATAGTTTGAACTTCTGGAAATTTGAATTTTTCTCTTGCATTATACCCACTACAGACAGAGAAGAGTGCGAGTATGCATGTAATTAGGTGGGGGTGAAGGATAGCCCATTCCATTCCCTTCCATGAATTTAAATGTTTAGGAAAACTTAAAACTTCACGTAAGCAAAGGGGTAACGTGACAAAACAGCAGTTGTCCTGGTCTGACAGTTGCTTAATGGAATTCAGAATTTATTACGACTTACTTAATTTTTGTGACAGAAGAGTTGTTAGTTCGCTGAAGCTATCTTTTACTTTCGCAATCAAATACATTAGCCGAAGCGTGCTTGTACTACATGTGGAAGTTAAAATGAAGAATTCCGCAATGAATACTTTGCGTTTTAGTCATGAAATAGTACAGTTTAATGAATAAGTTCAATTAAAAATTAATGTATTGCATAAGCATTTTCAGTGAAATTTGATAAGAACGTAATATCTTTCAGTTAGAGTACTTTTACAAAATATAATAGTTCATGCCAGCAAATTTTTCACTTTTTAAGGCAACTATTACATAGTTAATATATTTTTCAACAAAAATATAAAATACAGTTTAACTGGTAAAATGTTTTCTATTTACCTTAATTTTAGTAATGGAAAAATAAAAATAATAATAAATATAAAAAACAGGAAAATCTTAGTAAATGATGGATGAAAGATGTTTTTGAAATGAGTTCATTTCTGTAATTGAAATATATATATATATTTTTTTTCTTAGGAAATATTGCTGAGAATATATTTTAATCTTTTTATTCTGCTTGCATTGTAACGTAACCCTTTTTGTGCCTTTAATAAATATTTTCTTAATAATAATGTATCTTCAAAGCTATTCTATCAGTTTTTACATTAATGGCAGATCTTTAATTTAAAAAAGCATATAAAGAGCAAAACTGAAACTTCATCTTCTCGTGTTTGTTATAAATTATAAAAAAAAAAATAGTAAAGTACCAAATTGCATTACTTTAAAAAAAACCTGTTTTTAAGTTAGGAAATAAATATCACAATAAAAGAGTTAATTATTTCAAGTTAATACTCCTTTCTTCTATAGTGAAAACTAAATAAAATATAACATAATAAAATAATAAGAAGCAGAAAAATATTTCAGTGAAGTTACCTTCATTCATTTATTATCAGTTTATTTACGTCAGTGAAACAATTCTTAAAAATCCGTTCATTCAATACGCATGTTTTTTAATGTAGATTAATAACATGTATATTACACAATAAAATTCAACTAAATTTTATTTAAATTTAATGAATTCATTTAAATGAAAAAAATAATTATTATTTTTGGAAATCAAAATATTGATAAATTATTAGTAAGAAATTTATTTATCATTGAATACCTTCATTGAATGAATATTGTATTATAATTGGACGCAAAACATATCAATAATCTCCATCTTGTCTCAAATTTATAAAAGCATAGTATGACATACATGTGGAAGTCAATAGTTTAACACTCGCACATTATTTTCTGCTCCATAACAACTAAATTATTAACAATAAATATTTTATAATGGGAATCAAAAAGTATTTAATTTTTTACATTCGTTTCTTTCAATAATTAAAAACTATAGGACAATAATGTAGATTAAAATTTTACGATTTTATATTTCTTCCAAAATAATGTTTTCTTATTATTGTTGTTTATGTTGTCTTCGTATCTCTGAAGAGTACAAGAAAATCAACTATCGTGATGATCCAGAATAATATTGATTATGTTGATTGCCATCAGGCAGTATATCCTCTTTCCGGGGGGATGGATTCAGACAGTAATATGGCAATTACAACAACGAAGCAATCAAAAGACAGAATGAGGAGTAAGTTCGACATCGGGGGTTGTCACATTTTTTTTGGTAATTGTCAATGCCGTCAGTAGACATTTCTTATTTTTCTGGGGCTTTAACCTTGGTCTGTGAGGTAGTAGCCGTTTTCTGTCGACATTTACTTGTGTAATTTGACATTTAGTTGTAATCTTAGCAAAATTATAGGTTTACATTTTACCAAGGCATTTGCATTTGCAAAGGGAAGTACGAATGGCAGTCTAATCTAGTGTTGTTACATTTGCTTGTCCCTTGATTTAGAATCCTAAACTGACCCAGTAGATCATGCTGCATCAATTAGTTCGTAAACTGTCCTCCCCACTCATTCAACGGTTTGCCTCACAGAGCACCAAAAAATACAATCGATCGAGACGAGAGGGAGACGCGATGGCCGAACAGACAATGACAGGGAGGTATGTCTTCTCGTCTCCATTGAAGGTCAAACTCTTAGCGTGGCCAGTCCCTTAGTCTAGCTAAAGCCGTTTGAGCAGGTTTAGGACAGGAGCACTGCAAGCAGGACATACCAGGATATTTAGCGGCTACCATGCATGAATTGAGTGGCGACCTCAGCAAAGCGATATTCACTCTGGCTAAAAAGTCATAGAATGAACCTCTGGAAGCTAACAGAATAGATTGGAAGAAGAAGCTTTTTGAGTCTCATCTAGTCTATTTAAATATGCTTTTTGGCTACATAAGGATCTTTTAGTTTGCATAGCTTATCCCTAAGAAACCTTTTGATGGTTTGAGGAACGATTAATGCTTTCCGGGAAAATTTCAGAGTTATATATCCGCATTTACAAAAATTATTGAGAAACCCCACGCGTCTACTAATCAGGTAAGACTACAATCGGTGTACAGATCGCAAAGACCATATCAGTAATCTCCCGCTTGCCTTCACATTTCGGAAATTAAAAGTTGGAAATGACATGCTACGCCCCGAGTTAGTAGCTGCCATTCGCATGTAAATAATTCTAAGAATCATAAAAATTATTTATTTTTTACAATTTGTGTTTTATCCAACAATTAAAAATATGAAAATAACAATGTAGATTAAAAATTTTAAGATTTTTCATATTTCTTCCAAAAAATATTTATTCTTTATTAGATGCATTAATTATCTTCCGAAATAAAAAATACAAATTGGAATTAATTTTTTCTATATTTAAAACAATTATCACTAACAAATTTTATATATTTTCCTTTATTTCATATGTGTTACTTTAAACATCACGAATTACTATAGATAATATTTTCGACCGTTGTTCTTTGCTAACAAATTGCTAATATTAAGATGTTAGAGAGAAGTGATTTATCTCTTTTCAGCTTTTATCAGATCCATTTTTTATACTTCATGATATTATAAATAGTTTTTTTTATCGGAGATCAGGAGACTAAAAAAATCTTAATCTCATTACTATATGATCTTGCTAATTATTCTCCCCGAGGTTGAAAGTAATTCAGATTGAATTTCAACAGTTTCAGTGTCAGGAATGAGCCAGTTCATCTTAAAAATGAATGATACCTAGAGTATTTTCAATTTGTGAGCGTTATTAATGCAATTATTTATTTTTTTGTACGTAGCAAACGTATATATATAAAACAATATAGAAAGAAATAAAAAAATGTTTCATTTTTCTATCGATCGGATCTTTTGAGCATTGTTTTAGTATCTGCTCTTTCTGCTTAACATTGTTCATTTAATTTGTATTTCTACAGAGACTTTTCATACTCTTGAGAATGCTTATCTCTTTACAAATCACTGCCTCTGTATTATTTCTATCTGAGAGCACTTATTTACTATGCACAGTATAAGCTTTAGTGATTGAACGCATGTATTTAAATTGACGCTTATTTTGATTTAAATGTATTTATTATTAATTAATTTTAATTTTATTACATGGTAAAAATTAAAAATTTATAAACAGCCATTTGTTATTCCCAGAAAAGATACAGCTTCTTACTAGGAAATAGCATTATCAATTAGGAAATATCATTCTCACTGCATAGGAAATCAGATTATACATTTTTCTGCCTCCGTATTATTCCAAATCTGAAAGAGCCCTTATGTAAAAATTCAATGCAAATATAATAAACAGTTGTACATAAATTATTAATAAATGATAGCATTTTTTAATCTCACATTCCATTCATTTTTTAATTAAATGTTTGTTTTTAAAAAGCTACACAGGACTCAATGGCATAACTCAACAATGTAATTTGCGTTCTCTCGACTCTCTCTGATAAGATTTTAGTACGAAACCATTTACTGATCATGATGATTTTTGGATGGACCACCCTTTTTATTTTGACTACACTCGGATGCTCCCTCACAGAGCTCGAGGTTCCAAAATAATCGTTTCTCTTGGACAAAGTGAATCACGAAATCAAAATCTCAAATTGAGAACAGCAATACGTAG
>BPLR01008084.1:0-72295 GCA_021605095.1 Caerostris extrusa | reverse complement strand
TACGTATTGCTGTTTAAACATTATACCTATTTCAAAGCTGCTTAAATACGAGGCTCAGAACCATAATAATCATAATTCATTCTTATATAATTTTTAATAAAACACAAGTAATCTATAATATAAAATCTGAGAAGGTTTTTCCCCTGTTAGAAACGATAGTAGCAAATTTAAATAATTATAACAATTATATACTGCCTCCAGAAATGCCAAAGTTGAGTACCGGGAGGCAGAACTCTAGCTAAAGTTGAGCCAATAGAAAGCAAGCAATCCATCCTTAATCCAACCTACTGGCACAAATGGCTTCCTTCTATTGGTTTAAAAGTTTAACATTATGCTGGTGCAAGAAGTCTACTTTCCAGGAAGGCGTTCTCTAGTAGAGGGACTTTCCCACAAGAAATAAAATGGCTTTCGAAATTAAAATAATATAATGCTGCATTTCTTAGTTAAGATAAAATGGAAATTATTCAGAAAACTAAATTTGTTTACTATTTTTTTTTTTTTGCTCGTTTTCTTTATAATACATATTTTATATATAAAATGTGTTAAATTTAATTAGTAATGAAATTGAGCCTATATTTTTCTTGTTGATTTATCAAAAATATAAAAAATGAAAGCTACGTATTAACGGTACCTTTTAAGACCGACTTCGGCTTTTGGCTTATGTCGCCAATCTGCAATCATTACGCTGGTTTCTTCTCATTTCCTCAAACCAATAGAATAGATTGGTGCCACTTAAAAACCTGCCAAATCTGTAAGTAGCGGTTGGCACCGTGTGCCTCTTTATTAGCACAACTGTCGCCAGGTACCGTTAATACGTAAACACCACATATTCTTATATTATGTAAAATTTTTAGAATAAAATTAATGATTGAACACTAATTTTTTGATTATATACTTTTATGCATTTATAAGATAGAATTAATTTAGGGTTCAGAAAGGGCATAACTGATGTGCGACATTTATTTCAACTTAATTAGGGATATTTCCTAATTGTTGGAATTCTTCAAATTATTAGACATTTATGAGGTTTGACGAAATAAAATTGGATAATTTGTATTATTGAATAACCATATAAATATTCAAAATTGCTTTTAAAAGTAATCTAAAATTGATTAAGGGTTAAGCTACTACAGCAGTTTATTTGAAATAATAGAGAAAATAAATTAAGAAATGTATATAGGACAGTTTTAAGGAGAAAAGATTCCTTCCATATACTGTTACATTAATTTATCAATATTTTAATTTTTTAAAAATTGAATAAATATATATATATATATATATATACACACACATTTTAAAAGCAAAAAATAGATTGTGGTGCATCTAAAATTCTGAAATTTGAATTGCATATTTATGATCAAAGCATTTTTCTTAATGTCGAATTGTTAACCATTTTTTATGATAAAAAATTTATTTTTATTTTTATTTTTAAATAGTTGATTTTGTTTTATAATATGGTTTCCATGTTATATATTTTTTTATTTTTAACATTAATATTTACATAATGAGCAATTTATAATTGTTTTACCTATCATACCCATAAACTAGTTATTGAAAATATTGTTATAAATAAAAAAAATAATGTACATTTTTATCGAATGTCTTATGCAAATATCCAAATCACAAGTGATTATAAATTTTGATAAATACGATATTTTAAAATGATTTAATATTGTTAGTGAGTTCAAATTTCCTCGTTTTGGTTTACTGAATTCTACATTTCTGGTTTATCTTTATTTCCTACTAAATCTTAATTAATAGTTCAAAAAGTAAAAAAAGTAATTAGTTTTTTATTTACATTCTTTACTTTTAGATTAATATTTTAACCGAAAAATAAAAATTTCGATGCAAAATTTGATAAATTTTTAATTCAAAAGAATGGTATTGTTTCTTAAAGTTATGATTTTACTGTTTTATGACTCATTCTTGATACAAACTTAAACTTCTAATCTTTAAAAACTCATCAAAATTAATTTTTTTCCATGAAAATATAATTGTTATTTAATCTAATTAATAGTTTCTAATATTGCAATAAATGCTTTAAATAAATTAACATTTATTAAAATATTATTAACGTAATTTATTAGTTTAATTTTCATTCAATAATTTGTTCTAAAAAAATAATTACTATACTAAAAACTATTTGCTATATAATGCTCTAAACATTCCTATTATTAGGGAAATAATTTAGATCCTATATTAATTGTAGTGATTTTTTAACTGCTTCAAGGCTGGGATCTATGCAATATCCTAAAATACTGAGTGTTTTAACTAAACGTCGTATTTTTATTTTTTTAAATGCACATTCTTATTTCTTTTTAAAAGATTCGTAGAGTTTTCTATTTTTCATTTTATTTCAACTTATATCCTAAAGATGGCGCCATGAGCTTTCACTTTTAACTGCAAGTACTTTCACATTTCATTATTACCAGTTGAACCAATCTATCTATATAATGGATAGATTGTTTTAGAATTTGGTTACAAACACTATGCATTATTTGAATATTAAATTACTCAAAAGCATTTCAACTTAATTCGCGCTTGATCATAGTCTAAAAGAGTCTATTTCATACATTTTATATAAGAAATCTGGGTATCCACCCATTTTTTTTTTTTTTTTCAGTTTACTATAGGATATTATGTACTAATTAAAGAGTAATAATTAATAATTTTAAATTCCTGATAATTAAAGGTTGTGCTAAATAATTTAGAGATCGCATATTTATTGATATCATAATGGCGTAGAATTTTAACCAGCCAGAAGTGAGGAGTCGGCTGAAAAATTTCCGACTCTTGACACTATGCCGTAATTTTATGAACTACGATCTTTACTAAAGGATTTAGAAAACTTGTGAAATAAATTGAATGACTTCTATTGAGCTAGTATATCTGAGAAATTGTTTTTGTATTATACTTTTTTAAATTTTTATTTTTTACAATTTTAAAGATTTAGTATTTGTTGGCCATTCCTGTACTTTTTAATTTGCTTACAAAAAATTAATGTCCTATATAAATAAATTACAGTACTAAAACAAAATTAATTAACATGTAGCATGGCAAAAAATTAATACTATTAATGATTAACTATTAAATTTAATAATATCAATATTAATATTGTTTTACTACTAATAATATTATTGAGGGATGCAATTGAATAGCCGCCTAATATTTAATTTTAATATTAATTCTCAGAATGTCTAAGAAAAAAAAAATATTTATATTTCATACCCATTCCTGACTCCGACTACCTAAGCTAACAGGTAATTTGGCTTAGTTATAAATATTAAATAATAATAATTATTACTTTTGCTACTTGCTAATTTATATGCTATTTATTAATTTAGGTTAATTTATAATCGAAATATCTCAAATTGTCGCAGAACTTCGATGTCGACTGGCCATCGAAATTGCGATAACTTTCATCAGGTGATTGAAAGGGGGATATCATTTTAGTGTTCGATTGGGCGCTACCAGAGTGGCAGGTAAATCTTGCTTGTCAGTCGGGTTGAATAATTGTTACGAAGGGAGAAGGAGGGTTAGGGAGGGAAAAAATTAGGAGAAATTATTATTATTAGGTAGGATTATTATTTTAAAGACACTGTCATAATTTATAATAATAATAAAAAAAAAATGTTTATTTAACATTTTAAAAACTCTGCGCTTACAATAAGCGTATTTTCAGAAATGCAAAAATTTATACTGTATTGGTAATCACTAATTCAACACTCAATAATCCGCCCACTCACTACTTCGACGCACCTACTGGAACAAGTGGCTTGGCAATGAGGTATTGTTTCCTCATACAACTCGTGCTCTTCTCTCCACTTTTTGCACTGTATGCCAGTTATGATCTTCAGTACATCAATTGTCTTTTTTTTAATTTTCTTATATATATATATATAGCAAATTAAGGAGTGTATAGTTTTCTGTTGTCCTTCTATAATCTGACATGTGTCCGATTTCATAGATGTCGAATTAGAGAAAGTCCACTGTAGTGAATCACGTGCTCTTTTGTCTTACTTTGAATCTTCATGAGATTCTAATGTTGATAATATAAAAATTCCGCATTTTTTCTTTTTAATTCGCTTAAAGAGAGAGTTATCACTGGTTCCATAAGTAAATAACGCACAGAAGGAATCCCATTCGAATTAGTTTAAAGGCATGAAGCTGCACAAACGAATCGTTATCAAGTTTGTGGCAGAGTACGTAGATTGTATTGTAGAAGTTTTAAGGGCTTTTCTCTCACATGACATTCAAATGTGTTCATTTTTTCCTTGACAGCTTTCTTTGGAGACAATGATTTTACAATATAGTCTCTGTTACGTCGAAACCCATGTCCCCCTGCTTGGGGAGGTCCAACGCCCCTATGTCCAGAAAAAACTTCCTGTCTGTGGGGGTGTCTGGCAGGGGTGAGGTGACGGGAGAGAGAGAAAGAATGTAAGAGCGAGTTGAACTCCTGCAACCAAAGAGAAGGTTGTGTGGGCAGTGCATCTTCGAGGTTTGATGGCTGCATAAACTAAAGGAGTCGAACAACTACGACCAAAGAGAACGGTCGTGTGGCAGTGCATCTTCGAGCTTGATGGCTGCATAAGTAAGAGTTGAACTTCTGCAACCAAAGAGAAAGGTTGTGTGGCAGTCTATCTTCGAGTTTGATGTCTGCATAAAATAAAAGGAGTTGAAACTCAACGACCAAAGAGAAAGGTCGTGTGTCAGTGCATCTTCGAGCTTGATGGCTGCATAAGTAAAAGAGTTCAATAAGTGTAACCAACGAGAAAGGTTGAGTGTGGCAGTCCATCTTCGAGCTTGATGACTGCCGAAAATAAAGGAGATTAATTAAATTTATACAGTCCACTTTTTACTTGAGTTTCATTTCTTCGTGTCTGTGTCGAAGATTATTTGAGTTTATATTTTTTGTGACCGAGCTATCGAACAGTCTCCAATAGATTGTTCGTTGGGGCCTGATGGCCGAGTGACTAGCGCTCTGGCTCTTGGTACCTCAGGTTTTGGATTGGAGGCCCATCGGTGCCATGGATATTTGTAGTGGTTCAGAATCCACTTAAAACCGTACGTTCCAGTCTAATATGGCTGTTGGGCGTAGGGCTGACGACCCTACCCAGTAAAAAAATAAACATCTAATTTTCAGGCATCTGCCAGTAGGCAGAAGGCCTTGTCCCACCATGGTTGTCACGCCATTGAAGAAGACTATTCGTTGTACTCATAAATGGAAAACAAAGCCGACCAACATGCAAATAAATAATAAAATAGACACAATTATAATAAATTTGGGCATAAATCCTTGTCTATAGAATGATTTAAATGCTGCGAAATCACAATATTATGTATAGTTGGATATTTTTAAAATATTAATTAACAATTGAAAACAATTATACTATGTAAGTAAAGGTATCTAATGATAAAAAATGTGTTATTCATTAATTAAAATCTGATAAACTTATTTTCAACTTTCTGACTAAAAGTATGAAATTTTTTTGAACAATAGGACGAATTTGTTTTTGCGTTTTATGCAATGTTTGAGGTAAATTGTTTTCATTATAACATGAAATATAAATATAAAAAATGCAAAAGGTTTTCTTTACGAGCAAAACGGCCATATAATCTTAGCTAAGCAGAATGGTAAATGATATTTTTTTCTATGCATCTTATTATAATTCTAAACAAAATTTTATCAAAATAATCATTTATAACATTAATTTCACTAAAAGTTGTTGAATAAAATGTAACTTTTATGTATTTAAAAATACCTGATAATTTTTCCATCTTCTGAGCGAAATAAGTAGAAATATGCAAGCAAATTGGAATGTTGTAGTTCCGATAAATTTCCGTCAACTGTTAACATTCCTTTTTAAAAGTTAAAAAACGTCCTATAAAATAAAAGATAAAACATTATTTATGAAATAATCATCAGTTCTAAAATAATAATTAAAACAATTTTTATAATAATACTATTAGTTTGATTTTTAAACTTTTTTTAAATTCATTTCTTATAAGTAATAGTATTATTTTTTTTTAATATTCTACAAAAAATGTCAAATCTCTTGCAGAATGGAAAAAAAAAGAATGTCATTTCAAAAATGAAATAAATGTAATTTATTTTACAATGCTCACTTAAAAATCAACACTACGTACATATTTGTAATTTGTGAGAGAAATAAGTATAAAAAAAAAAAATTTATTTCAATTATAAATAACATATCGCAATAAAACAAAAATGGTTTAAGCGTATTTAATTTTAAATTATAAGTATTAGTTTAACTTTTCCGACAAAATTAATAAAAATATAATATATAAAAAAAAATCAGAAAAATTTCAATACAATTATATACATTTCAATTCGTAATATAATCATCAGAAAAATGTTTAGTGCTGCCATCTGTAATTTCAGTTAGATAATAAAAAGATGTCTTTTATTTAAAATTGTATGCCACCATGTCTTCAGGATTATGTTTGTTTTATATTTATTTTTAATTTGATGTTTTTATGGTTTAGATTTTTTGTAAATTTACTTGATTTATGCTAATAACAATATAAAGACATTTAATCTAATTAACTAAGTAAATGATTATAAAAAAAGTTTAAAATAAATTATCCTAATATTTTTTTTTTTTATTTATTTCTTCACTATGGTTTATAAAAATCAAATTAATGAATAATAATATGGTTTATAATATTTAAGAAACAAATATGTATAAAAATTGTTTTCATTATTAATTTTTGATACTTTTAAAAGCAATAAAGCAAGCAATAAAATCAAAATTCTACCATAATATTTTTAAAAGTAAGAACATATCCAAAGTCATTTTAAATATAATTAACCCATTATTAAAATATTAATAGAGTAAGAAAATAAAAAAAATGCATTTTTTATGTAACTGAAATTTTATTTCAAAATGTTTTTCCGTATTATCACAACTATTTTAGAGTTTCACTTATTTAAAATATGAATTTAACATGCATTTTAAATACAATGAAATTTTATTAAAAATATAATTAATAAAATAATCATCACTTGCTGGGAATTCAAAAAAAAATTAAATGAAAATAGTTTATTTAAATAAATATTTTTACTGAAACATATATCGTTTCATATTTTTAAAGAAATTAAATAATTGAATAAAATTTGGCAAAAATTAAACATTAATTATTTACAAAGGAAATGACTATGGATTATTAATATCTAATTTTAAAAATTAAATTTTTTTTTTTTTTTTTTTTTTTTTTTGGAAAATGTGATTGTGAATAAATAAATAACTACGTTTAATATAAGTATATTTCTGCTTAAAATTTTAAAGTAAGATTATTTAGTAAATAAGAATATATAAAAAAATTCAGTAAAATCAATATATATATATATATGCATATATATATATAATATAAAAAATTAAATAAACATTTTATTTTTTAAAAAAAAAATATTTTATGAGTATTTTTTATTTTTTAAAATATGTAAATGGTATATGTTTGAGTAAAATTATTTATTTAAATAAATATATATATATATTTATAATAAATTGAATGTGAATTTTTTACTGTGACTTTCTATGCAGAACAATGCTGACTTCTTTTTTAGTTTGTCTATTTCATGAATCTTCGATTAAATTCATATTTCATCTGAAATTTCAAAAAATGATTAAAAATATATAGAAATTTCAAAATTATAAATAAAAGAAATAATAACAAAATTATTTCTAATAAAAAATTAAAATAAAATAAATAAAGTAAATTTTGATGGAAAGAATAATATAAATATATTCTATAATTTAAATTTTTCTGAATCATATTTTTTTGAATTCCAGGAAAAGTCATTTAGAAGGCATAGACACTAATAGAAAATAATTTGAATATCTTTAATCCAGAGAAACAAAATATATATTAAATGTGTACTAATTTAATTTCGATTTTTCCTGTTTGTTATTTACTTAAATATAAGTTTAAAATAAATATTATTTATTTTGGCTTATAGATGGCGCCACAGAAATTATATGCTCAAAATAACTTTTTTTTTCAGTATGGAAAAATAAATCAAATTTATGAATATTACTTCATTTTTATTTGCTAATCACTTTGTAAAAAACTTTTATTATATTTATTTCATGAAAACAACTTAGAAATTTGCACATTTCAAATTATGTAAAATTTAATTTTTACTAAGGAGTATTTTAAATGAAAAAGAAAAAAGGAAATCATTTAATGTAATTTTGGAAAAGATAAATGGAATAAAATAATGCATTTCGAGAAAACGAGATTCAACCTATCAAAAATAGAAAAACATAAATTATTTTTTTATATTATATCTAATGGTATTATATTATATATAATAATTCTCAGAAATTTTTGATTTGGGCATGCAACTAAGAGATAGCAACTGACATTTAGTTTTTAAACAAAGAAATTTATTAAGCCAAATTTTTTAACCTGAGAAATTTAAAAAATTGTTGTATAAATTGAATTATTGATATTTATTTAATGTTTAGAATTTTAGAACAGGCATAAAAAATAATATATTTTAGACATACACACATTAGATATATCAATATCAACTACATAAATGAATTTGTTAATATTTATAAGATAAAATTCCTAAAGATATTTTATAAAAACTAATAATATAAATTCAGATATTTTAATTTCTGGGCCGATTTCTGGGCCAATTTCAAAACTTATAATTTGTTTTAATTTTCTTTCGCGGGTTTTTTTTTTATTAAATTTTTTTTTATATTTTTTATTGAAATTGAATCCTCGAATATATAATAAATAATAGTAACTTTATTGTAACTTAAAAGTAAAATTAAGAAATTTTAGTAATATTTCAAGTCTCTTAGAGAAAAGTATGTGAAAATCAGATATTTTATTCTCATTGAATCTCTCATCGAATTTTTAAAAGTAGTATACTTAAATAACAGTAAAACAAATTAAAATTAAAAAAAAGCAACGAATAAATTAAAACAAATATTAATATTAAAGCAACTATTTTGTTCAGTAAGATCTTTTTCTAAGTATTTTCCAGAATTTCAAAAGAAGAATTTTTAAAAATTTTGTATTCACATGAAATAAATTAAAATAATTAAATTAATAACTAATGAAATAATTTGATATATAAAAGCTGAATAAATAAATAATAATTAAATGCGTTAACAAAAAATGAAAAATAAAACCTATGACCCAATATTAATATTTGCCAGGCTAGCTTGTAAGCTGGCTTGCAAGAAGCTGGCTAGCAGCTGGCTTGCAAGAAGTATTTCCAAAAACAAAATGACTCAGTAGAGACTATGAGTTTGTGTGAACGTCTTGCATAAACAGTCGAATTGCCTTTTTTAGGTTTTTAGGTTTTCAGGTTTTCGTAAAATGTATAACTTTTCTTCTTCTTTCGCTAGAAACTTTTTGTGAACTCAAGTGAAAGCAAAGTCCCTGTTGGGATAAAGCAAATATAAATAATAATATATTGAAAATGTTTATTACCAAAAAGGAAAATTTTATTCAACGCATATATAAATATTTATAATTGCATGCAAATTTCCTTATAAGAATATTGCTAAAAATAATTTTTAGTTTTCTTTTTTTAGTTATTAGTTTTTATCTTTATGCCTATTATAAAATATATTTCAACAGCTAGCACTTTACTTAAGAAAATAAAGAAAAATTAAATAAATAAATTAAAAATATAGAAAAATTTAAAAAAAAAAGGAAAGGAAAAAATGTAAAAAAAGAAATAGAGAAACGTTAGTGAAAAATAAATTATGAAGTAGCGGAGAGTTGCTGGAATATATATATATATATATATATATATATATATATATATATATATGTATGTATGTATTCAATTAAACTTTAAACACACTAAAAAGAAATAATAGTTTAAATTAAGATTTATTTTTAGGA
This sequence comes from Caerostris extrusa, assembly GCA_021605095.1. Lineage (NCBI taxonomy): Eukaryota > Metazoa > Arthropoda > Arachnida > Araneae > Araneidae > Caerostris > Caerostris extrusa. The sequence goes on along the minus strand of BPLR01008084.1, from coordinate 62,398 downwards.
ATATCAAAAAGATTTTAAGCTCAAAATATTCTTTTTTTTTTTTTTTTAATACCAGTCACCTAGTGTTCCAGTTTAAACACGAGAGGAATTATTGCCTTTTGTCAGTACTTTGAAGAGTAATTGGTCTACATTTGCATATCATATGAGAGAAAATCAGTATCTTTTTCACACTGGCAGGACGGCTTAAATATTCTTAGATACTTCCAGGAGCCCTCACAATTCCTACTTAATATTCTCTTTTCAAACGAAACTATTTCATGATTTTTCATTGTAATATTACAGCAGGATTGTATTATTTATTAGGAAAAAACACACTGAAATTTTTCATTAAAATATATCTTTTATACTAATTGAGTTCTAATTATATTCTGCATTTTAATGCCTTCTTTTAACCACATTATATACATTATCAGTCTTGCAATTTTGTTGAAAAATAATAATAATAATAATAATAATAATAATAAATAAAAATTAATCTTAAAGTAGAACATGATAATTTCGTAATATCATAGGGTAAATGCGAAGAAACAACGTCAAACATCGAATGGCATCAAAAAATTACAACAATACACACTAGATGGCGCTAGTTATTCTAAAACTAAAAGATTCAATATCTTATCAATTCACATCACTAAAACGATGTTGATAGTAATTTAACATTGTTTACGCCTAAATTTGGTTTTTTAGTAATTTGATGATTAAACTGATTAATTATAAAATTGATTAACTTTAGTAACAGAAACATATTTTTTGAAATATTTTATGTATTTTTACGATTATTTATCACATTGCTTTTCATTTTTGTGAATGTAACTTTTCCTTTTCCAGTGACATTTGTTTTAAATTTTTGTTTCTATGGTTACGGGTTACATGTTTTTTCATCCTTCAATATTAACAACAAAATCTTTAAGTTTTTCATTTGCTATTTTTGTAACACGTACAAGTAAATTATTATTATTATTGTTAGTATTTATTTTTTAAAAAGATAACCTTTATATTTATAACAAAATTATCAAAGACATGGTTTAAATTTTATGATAAATTTTCAATTTTGATGTATAAGATATATATGTAATTGTAACATAAGAAAGATTACATAAATTATAGTAGATTTCGCTTTGAATCTCGAAATTAAATTTTTATAAAGAAATTACATAAAGAAAATTTTATATTATAAAATTCTTGCATTATATTATAAAATTCTATTTCGATTAGATTTTAAGATTTATTTATCTATAACTTCTTCATTGACACAACAGCATCATGGTGGGCCAAGGCCTTCTACCTACTGGCAGATTTCGAGGCAGGAGATATTTTTTTTTTACGAGATGGAGATGTCAGCCCAAAAGTTCTACAGACGTCATATTAAACCGGGACCTACGGTTTAAAGTGGATTTCGGGCACCGCCGGGTTTCCAACCCGAAACCCGGCGGCCCTAGTCACTCTGCCACATATATATATGTGTTTATTTATTTATTTAAGTATATAACAATTTAAAAAGAGAAACATTCTGACTCATAAAACACTAATACAACGTCGATTATGGTTATGATTATCATAATTGCTATGTAAATTAAAAATTTAGCTTACTTATTCTAACTTAGATTATAATTTAATAGTTAGAAAAGTGCATATTTTCTGATTTTATATAATAGTTAACATGAAACCAGCACTTCTATTTTAGTTTTAAAAATATTTGTAAAATCGCATTTAAATATTACCCTAATTTAAAACAAAAGCTAAGTTTCAAAGATCGTATAAAACCTTTTTTTTTTTTTTTTTTTATTGCAAGCAAAGGACAGACGCATTGTATTATATTTTCTGCGTTTCATAATAAAATCCATCAAATTTAGAAAATGTATGTTAACAATGAAAAGATAAGATAGAACTTTTATGACTCAGTTAAATGATTTGGGTTATGGTCTATGCGACTAATTGATATACCTCATAAAAATGAATTACATGAGTTTAATAGATGAATATTGTGATAAATTGACGAAAAATTTTTTTCAGACGATTGAAATAAGGTATTCTACGGGTAACCTTTGAAATAAATAGCTCAATTCTTTTCTCCTTTTCCGTAGAGGAAAATTTTCGATTCAGTTTTTTTTTTTTTGTTTTGTTTTGTTTTCCTGATTTTTTCCCCCTTTTTCACTCATGCAATTGCAATTTCCCCATTACTGGAACGTGACACAGAGAAAGAGTGTGCGAAATTTTTCGAATAAAAAAAAAAATAAGGAAGAAATTTGTTCTTTCATACATAAGGAAACATCAATTGACGGAAAGTGATTGAAATAAGGGATTTGATCTTTATCAATAATTTATGCCAGTTTTCGGTTATACTACATATAGCATACACTTTGTAATATTTTAATTTTTTAATTTTTTATTATTAAATCCATTATCCAATTGCGTTACCTTAGATTAAAAAAAAAAACGTAAACTGTACTCGAGTGTAAAAGGCACCAAAAATTGTATGATTCCGCTTAAGATATAGTTCGCGTCTTTAGACTATTGATAGAATTGATAAGAGATAAATTTGTGAGATAAATATTGTTATATAGATATAATTAATAAACAGAAGGCACATTTGTGTACTATAAATGCATTGTTTCGCGCAATTAATGCATATTGATAAAGCTATATACACTCAAGAGCCAAAACATTATGACCACCCCTACATTTTGCAATGAACTCGCCTGGATGACGTGGAAGGCACGTGATCAGGTGGAAGTGGTATTTAACTGGTATTAAGTGGTGGTATTAATCCATGCCAATTCGGGCTGAAGCTGTGTTGCGCGCCGAAGGTGGGCCAACTCGTTATTGACAGGTGGTCATAATGTTTTGGCTCTTGAGTGTAGTATATAGTTATAAAAAATAATAGTTAATAATAATATTAATAATTTATTTTATATAATAATTTAATATTATTATATAATTAATTAATGATTATTATTTATTATAATTATTATTAATTATTATAATTTAATATTATTATTATTATTATATTAATTTATTTTAATTTAATTTACATAATATTAATAAAGTTATTTCAAAATCCTGTGCTATAAGCAATAATGCTGTTGATTAACTAAACTTATTTAAAAATTCCCAAGTCTCACTAATCCTGTTGCTGATTAACTAAAGTTCTTTAAGAATTCCCTTGTACTAATCCTATTGCCGATTAACTAAAATTCCCCGCTTATCGATCGTATTCTTGATTAACTTAAGTTCTTTAGAATTTTCTATTTATAACTAATCCTGTTGTTTGCTAATTAAAATTCCTTAAAAATTCTCCACTCTTAACCCATTACGTTTGTTATCAACTAAAATTCTTTAGAAATTCCCCACTCTTAAACAATTACGTTTGTTATCAATTAAAATTCTTTAAAAATTCCCCACTCGAGGTTTACACTCGTGGGTTAAATTCCCCATTCATCGTTAGTTAACTAAAATTTGTAATAAAGGCTTCCTCCCCAGGAGTTCAATTTTACCTTCGTAGTGAAACCCCTATCATTAATTTGTCAAAAATAAGGTACTATTTCAGCTAGTGGATTGCATTACAAGCATTGCTTTGGAAAACAATAAATTCGATTCAAATTCTTTTTGATATAATCGCATTTCCCAATTGGATTTTCCTCAGTACAAAGACTTAAATATTAACTTGAGCAAGTAATGAACCCTGAAATTCCTTCTGTTATTTCTTCCTATCGTCTAAAAGGAACTACGGTAAACCACTCATACGATGCTATACGTTGTTTTCGAATGCCAAGCACTGTGGGATTTCTTTACCAAAATTGCAAGTCTGTAACAGATTCTGCGTTATCCAGACTTACCAAGAGGGAAACTGCTACACTGCATACATCTTAATTTTATGCCAATAAATCCAGGACTCTCTGATCCACCTCACCCTTCTTTTGAGTTCAACTAGAAGAGACTTCCCGGTCTACGGTTTTATCGTGTTCAACTCTGGTATAGACACACGAGCTTTGGTAGATGAGGATAAATGTGTTGGTTTACGACACATAACGAGGATAAATATGTTGGTTTTCAAATCGGGCATTGCTTGCTAGTTCGGAAACCCAATGCATTATACACCAGGCATCTTCATTGCATTATTTATTATAAAAGTGGTAAATAAGTTTAACATGATGATGTTTTGCAAGGGGTATTCTTCATGTTAACTCATAACTAGTTTTTTAGGGAACAAGTTATTTAAAATTTGCATCAACTTCAGTAAAAACTTTATTGTCATTGTATTGATTATATATTTTTTTAAAAATTCGTTTAGCGTATGATAGTTTGAAATACTGTAACGTTTCGAATTAAGTTAATCTGTAATTTTTACGAAAATTCACAAAATGAATATAATTATATTGAAATTTGATTATTTTATAAATACTTTATGAACTAAAATTGTCCTTTTGCTGAAAACCAGTTGTTGAAAAAGAGAAACAGCTCCCACAATTACTAAAACTTTGCCGATTTTTAATTAGTCGAATTATTGTTACTACTGTGATAACAGGATGTAATGAATACTTTAAGAAATTTGAAAATTAACAGCAAGGAACTTAATGACTTTCTAATATGATAAAAATCGTAGATAAGTGAACAATAATTAAAAACAGCAAAACAAATTTGACAAAAACGCAACCAAAATCTTCAGGAAGGAATTTTTAAAAAATTAAATTTTTTTGTTTATTTTTTAACGAGAGATATTTAACGACATCTTCCGCTGAAAAATGTTTTCTTTACTTTTATTTCAAGTTCGTCTTAGGCATATTTTGTCATGCCATTTTACAGAACATTTGAATTATATATATTTTTTAAGAATAGTGATCTAAAGAGTATAACATTAAAATATTATAAGAAAATATTATTTATATAATATATCATGTTGTCACTATTCACAAATAACGCATTAATAGAAAATTTTATTGTAAATAACTTTTTATATAATTATTTTATATTATTAAATATATGTCTTATTTTTATATTATATTATATTTTTTTCAATTAGGATTTTTTTAATTTACAAAACGCATATTTGTCACTAAAAAAAAAAAAAAAAAAAAAAAAAAAATCAAAAAAGATAAAGATATATTGCTTTTCATTATTAATAATTATTTATTTGCGATCAGACGATTTCCATATATGTATTATTAATAAATTTTGTTGTTAATAACTCTTTTATTTTTTATTATTATAATTTTTATTGATATATTTTAATTTTTTGTTTCAATTTTAAATTACAAAACTCAGATTTGTCACTGAAGAAGTTAGACAGATAAGGATATATTGCTGTTTATCAGGAATGATTATTTATTTGCAATCAGACAAAATTTTCCTAATTCACCGAGATAGATTTCCTTCAGCCTGGATCAATACAATAACAGAAACACACACACGAAGAAACATAAAAAATGAATATAAAGTGCTGCTTTGTCTATTTTCCGGTTAGAGGAAAATTGATTGGGAATTTAAATATTTTTATTGCCTTTAATCAAAGGGCAAATTAGTGAACAATATGAGACTAAATTCGAATGGGTCATTGTTGGAATTAAAAAAATACACTTAAAACATATCATTGTGAAATGCCTCTTTACAAAAATACTTTAAAATTTGTACTTAGACTTTGACATACGGTAAAAAGCAATTTCGTGATATTAATGTTTTATATTTTTGACACTAGATGCCGCCACCAATACTAAAAGTCTGCAATAGTTGCCGTTGGTGAGAAATGTAGAACATCTAGATTTAATATCATAGCGAGAAAAAATTAGATTTTTTAAATTATGTATCTTTTTCATATTATTTCAATAATAATTGCTGAAGTTTATTATATGCAAAATTAATTAATAAAATAATTAAACTAAATAATTAATTATACATAAATTATTGAAGTCTTTTTTATATTACTAAAAATTCTAGTAATAACACTTTATACTAATACATTACTGATGTATTGATAATAGATTATTATAATTATTTGTCCTTTTTTTTAAATGCACGTTATTTGTTCTTAATGTAAAAATGCAAAATAATGTACAAAGTTATCCAAGTTATTGTATCTTTTTAGATTAATTTCAGATTTATAGATTTTTAATTAATTTTATAGTTTTTTTGTAGAAAGTGGAGAATTTTCATTATGAATAACATACATTTTTCAAATATTTGAAAGCTAATTTTATGTTGTTTTTACATTTAATAATTTTTTTTTTTTTTTATTAACTAAAACTCAATTTTACCAGAAATTCGATGAATGCATAACATTTAATATTGCACTTTATTTAAAATTCCTTTCATTTCTTTAAGAAATTCATATTATAAATAAATTTAACAGAATTAAATACATTTATTCTTAAACTAGCTTGTTTGGATTTGTTATATCTAACGACATGTGAAATATACGGTCATTGTAGCAAATAATGATGGTTTTAATTATTAAAATTATATCATTTATGTGGGCAATGCCGCTGTCGAACTTCGCTCTCAGAAAACTGGTTGCTTTGAGGTTTTCTAACTAAATCTGGGTCAGTTGCCCTTTGAAATGATATTTAGGTAAGCATTTCTTAAAGAAAGAAACAATAAAATAAATAAATAAAATTCGGGTTCTTTTGTAAAAATTTTCACCATATATCTTGAGCCAGAAGTTGACAACCGGGTTTCAAAGTGTAAAAAGGAATACCATTATTTTATTGTTGCATCATTCACATTATACTTTAATTTCTTCTTTCACGTTGATAATATTAGTTTATTTATAACAATCATAATATTAGTTTATTTATAACAATCGTAATATTATTTTATTTATAACAATCATAATATTAGTTTATTTATAACAATCGTAATATTAGTTTATTTATAATAATCGTAATACTCTTTCATTTCATCATTCGCATTCATTATATCAATCATAACATTATTTTATTTCATTTCTCACATTCAGATCTGTTCATTTACATCAATCCTATTATTAGTTCATTTCATCATTCCTATTCCCATCAATTCATTTGCATCAATCTCATTATTCTTTCATTACTACTGATATGTTGGTAATTAATACATTACTGATGATTTACATCAATTCATTTGAATAAATCTCATTATTCTTTCATTTCATCATTCACATTCCATCAATTAATTCATTTGCATCAATCACATTATTCTATGATTTGATCGCTCATGTTCACATCAATTTCATTATTCTATGATTTGATCGCTTGTATTCGCATCAATCTTATTATTCTTTGTTTTGATTGCTCCTGTTTACTTCAATCTCCTTATTCCTTCATTTCATCACTCATATTTACATCAAATCCGTTATTCTTTCATTTCAGCATTCACACACCAATTCAATCAATAACATGAATACTAGGTTGAAAATAAAAGTCATTTCTATCAATTCCAACTGAATACTCATTGACATCAATCCCATTACCATTTCCTTCTAAAATTCGTTTCAATTCAATAAATCGCGATGCCATCTACTGTTCTAACAAGGTAAAAGAAGAAGACTTGAAATAAAATAATTTCTAATTGAATACCATCACCATGAAAAGAAACGAAAACTCTTTTCCACTGGTGGCGTGTGTCAGAGGGCAGTTAAAGCGGAATTGTGAATCGAGCTACCGGTTCTAATGCAGCACTTAACAGCATACGCTTTTTAATTTATATGCATTGACGGGCACCATTACGGTCCCCCGGAATGGCCACTACAGTCCCAACATCGCCCGGGTTATTGGCTATGAAAGTGGAATTTTACGTCTCCATTTTGGAATGGTTACGTTTGGTTTCAATGGGCATTCAAAAGAGTGAAATTTTACGCCTCGTTCCACAATATAGTAAGCACTTCAAACGGCACTGCCATTGATGATTGACCCACATGTGGAGAGGGTGGCGACAAGCAATGGTCAAAACTACTCCGATGGTCATTTGTCCAGTTTGCTTTACGATTGATTATGTATTGCGATGGATTGATTATAGTTGACAATGAAATCAGTTCAAAAAATTATGTTTAAAAAAAAAAAAAAAGAAAATTTGTAGCTCAACAATTTTGATTGACGTGGCATTAAAATAATCACGTGCCTAAATTGAGATCGTTGTCAATAAAGTGACCTATTTATAAAACATATTCTACGTTAACATTTTTGATTATTAAACCTTTTCATTTTTTATTGTTAACAAGCAATGATGGTATTAGTTGTAATAAATGGCTTCTTTTCATTATCTATCTATCCATCTATATCTATATCTATATCTATATCTATATTTATATCTATCTATCTATCTAACTATCTGTCCTATCTATCTTTCTATTTATCTATCTATCTATCTATATCTATATCTATCTATCTATCTAACTATCTGCCCTATCTATCTTTCTATTTATCTATCTATCTATATCTATATCTATTTATCTATCTATCTATCTATCTATCTATCTATCTATCTATCAAACAATCTCTCTCTCTCTCTATATATATATATATATATATATAGCATGCGTATTTTATAAGGAATTGTAGGATTCTACAAATGGAGTGATATGACAATTTTATTATTTAAAACAGGCTTTATTTGCTTATTTGTATATTTAAGCATGAAAAATATAAAATTTTTAAACAATTTAATTTGTAAAACTTATTAACATTTTTGATCTACAAAAACATCACTTTTAATGTTTGAATGTGTAGAAATAGGATCTTTTTAATTTTTATTTATTACTGATAAAAATCCTTTATTTCAAGTTTCATCAATTAGTTTTACCATAAGTCACATGTATAAATAGCATAGGATTTTGGAATTCAAGTATAATAACGTAATCATTTTGTAAATAAATAATCACTTTCCTTTACATCTATTAATAATTTTATAATAATTTCCAACATCAAATTTTCACTTTAAATTATTAATAAAGAGCAATTATAATATTTATAAATACAAACATATAAATATTTAATATATATATATATTTATATATTAAGAGAACATATAAGAGAAAAAAATAAAAAAATTTATTAAAAAATAAAAGCGCAATGAATAATGTTTTAACAAGGAGATTTTATTTCGGTAATATTTTCAGAGTGTTTTGTTTTATTTGAAGTTTGTTTTTGAAGTTGAAGTTGTTTTCGCATCTTCAGTACAGACGTTTTAAAAAAATTTCTTTTTTCTTTTTTTTTTTTTATTCTGACTGGAAAACGTTTCTTCAGTGTTTACATTTTCTCAGCCAGACAGACTTTTCATGCTACTCTTTCTTAACACTTCTTTGAAATACTTTATTCGAAAAGTCCTCATAACATATATATTTGCTTTTATTTTTTTACTGGCTTGTACATGAAAGCTAGGAAAAGAACTGTCCTTTTAAATATTATTGCATTAAAAAAAAATATAGGGCATTATTTTTGCTCCTTTAATCATAATTCAGAAAGATATTTTAATTTCTAAAGGAAAGGCAAATGTTATTATGAATTGTTGTTTTAGAAAATTAACTATTGTTATTTCAAAAGTTTTTCAAAAAGTTTCAAAGTTTTCAAAGAAATTTTCAAAACATATCAGTAAATTTTTTTTTTAAATTAAAATAATGGATGGATAAATTTTGTTTTAAAAAAATCAGTTATTTCTTGTATTTATCAAGTTGGATTAGCAATTTTAGAATATAGAACAATATATATTATTCCTTTTCAAAAACTGGACAGTTTGAAGATTTTGAATAATTGAAAATTAATTAACGCAGCAACAAAATTAAAAATAATTTTTAAATATTACTGTCAAAAGTATCAAATTCTCAAATATTTAAAAGATCAACTTGAATATGATTTAATCTAATGAAAAAATTTATTACATCCTTTACTACGAATATAGATTAGAAGTTGAAATTGATTATACGATATAGATTTTCTACGATATATTTCTCTTCTACGATATATATTTTCTACGATGCATTTCTCTTCTACTGTATTCGTATTCTACGAATCTATATTCTATCTATTAGGAATCTCCTATTTTCTATTACAAATATAGAATCCTTATAGAAAATATACTGAAGTTCCGAAAGAAATTTAAACTTTTTTTAAAAATAAAAATGTGCCTCAATTTATATCTTTTTCATATAAACATTAATCCCATTAATTATAAGAATAAAACAAAAAGTAGATTTATGAGATGAAAGAGAAAGTTGAATTTATATCTTTTTATCCAAATGTATTGAAAAACTAAATTTATAAAGAAAGAATACTGATTTAAATTAAATAAATCTTTTAAAAATGAGTTTTTTTCATGAGTGAAAAAATTTGCATATAGGTTTCAAAATTTGTTATTTTTGATTAATTTTTTTCGTTTATTATATTCATGTATTTTAAACATTAATGCAAAAAAATTTTTTTTTTTTTTGAATATATATTTTTGCCCTTATGAATTTAACTTTAGAAAATAACAGAATTTTTCTTGAAAAGAGTTAAACATTTAAATTAGCACGATGAAGTAAAACCAGATAAGTTTCTCTGAAATTATTAGAAAAATTTGTACTTGTGTAACCCCCCCCAATGGAGTAATTTGTTAAAAATTGTTAATTCTTGAACAAGAAAGGTTATTAAATTGCTGCAGAATTATGTAAAGTTAGATGTATTGACTAATAATATTAATACAATTTTTAAAACAAACAAACGTTACATACATTTTCATATGATGTACTTAAGATACATTTTCAAATTTTATGTAAGCATTCCTGAATATACGTTAATAAAAAAAAAAAAAAAAGCTGCCATGAAGCATAATTCAATTCCATTAAATTGTTTTTTTTCAATTTTTATTTTTTAATTAATAAATAAAATTATTAATGAAAAATTATCTTTCTGAATATTATTTAGGAAAACATTCTGTGTTTAAACTTTCTTGTAAATCTACTTTTAAAAAACTTAACTAAAAACTTCTTTTATTATACTTTTTAAAAAGGTACAGTAGAGTTTAAATTACTTTTAAAAGTATAGTAGAAGTATTTATTGCAAAAACCAGCAAAAATCTAATGTAATGACTTCATTAAAATATTTTTAATTGGAAATAAAAATCTTTTGTGATTTGAAGAGATTCAATTTTGCTTAAATTTAAAAGATATAGTATTAAGCTATGTAATTTGATACAATTGTTTTTATTGTTGTATTTATAAAATTTTAATCTGAAATTGAAATTTAATTACATCAAAAAAATTTTTATCGAAAGTTTAATTTATTTTCTCGATATTTTCTAAATGCCACGTTAAAATGTATAATTGTATATAATCAATTTAAGTCTAATAATGAGAAACTAATATATAACAACTAATTTTTATTTAATATATATAATCTATTTTAATTATAACTGTCTCTCTAATTTATGACAGTTTCATAGGGTTTGTAAAATTTATGCAGTATTAATTTTCAGTATAAAACTTTTTAACAATATTGTAGTAAAAGTTAAAAGCAGTTGAAGTTCAGAGTTAATAATAGATATTCTCTTTGTCAAACAATATTAATATTAATATTAATAATAATAATAATAAGGATAATTGAAAATTGTTTGTGTTCTTTAATTTTTTTTTTTAGCTGAAAAATTATCAAAAATATTCTTTTCATAATTAAATATATATATGCGCCAAAATTTGAATATTTCTTACAATTAAAGATACATATAAAAGAATATTGTATTGTTTTATTGATGTATGTATTAAAAAAGCAATTTCAATTTTTAACATTTTGTAAGTACGGCAGAATTTTTGTATTGAGGGTGATTTCGTTATATTGTTATCATAAATTTAAATTCACACAAGAAAACATTTCTAATATTTACAGAAATTATGGAATATTTTTTTTTATTATACATTAAGGAATATTTAATAAACAAATATTTAAGGAATGTATTTTTGTGTGTTCATATGCATTTAAATTTTATTTTAATTTCCAACAGAACGCAATTTTCCTTGCTATTGTAGGAAATTTAGTTTCTTAGCACCATTCTTTAATAAAGTATATTTGTTGCTAATGATTATTTAAGCAAAATTATCGAAACTAAGTTGTTAAATGAAAACACTTTTGATTGAAAAGATAATTATCTGATAATTACACCCACATGCAAGAGTCCTTTTAAAGTTTGAAAAAAAATAAAAATAAAAAAAAGTAGGAATAACATTTCTTTATTATTTAATTTGTAAACATTCATGTTTATTATTCATTTATTATTATTATTATTATCATTATTCATTTCATTATTTAATTATTCATTACTATCACATCAAAGAAATATTAAAAGCATATCATCATTTGTTTGATCATTATGAATAATATTTTATTTAAAAAATATAAATAAATATCTGTTTATTTGAATAATAAAATATTCAATGCAATATACCCAATTAATTCATCTGTCTACAGTACACCAAATTAAGAGAAAAATATCTCCTGTTTATTATTATTTTTTTTAAAGCACGTCAGAGTTAAAAAAAAAAAAAAAAAAGAAAGAAAATCGCACCATATTTGATATAAAGCAGATTACGCACACACTATATATTATAAAAATAAGGGAAGAACCACGATACAATCTCAACCTGCGCTCCGTCAGAGGGGAGGTTGGCACGATAAAAGGAAAGGGGGAGGGGAAAATAAGAAAAGTCGGGAGAGAGGGGAACAAAACAACAGGAAGTAGTCCGAAACATCGGGCATCTCTCTGATCCTCTCTTCCCAAACCGTAGGATATATATATTCCACTTAATGATGCCCGATCCCACGTGACGCCGGCGGACCAATGGCGGCGGACCGAGGGCGCCCCTGAATCAAGCGGCGTGCGCTGCCTTCGTCTCCCCATAGTCAGATGGAGACGGAGATCTTGTGAAGACCCACACTCTGCCTCGGGCGCTGCAACCGGCGAATCGACCACTCGACACACTCTCTACTTGTTGAGCGCGGCAAAACCACCCTTCACTCTCTGCCGCTCAGCGCCACTCTCTCTCTGTGGAATAACTAACTCACTGTGTCACCTCACTCAGCGTGGACACATACTCTACAATTTCAATACGGTTTCAAACACTATTAAATTTTTAACCGACTACAGTCAGTGTGAGAATACTGAATAACAGACTGACGTTAGTTGTGTTGTCGGTGTTGTTGTTTTTTGCATTGTCTGAAGGGTCTAAAGTGGGGGAGGGGTATTTATAATTGCTGTTGTGTGGTGAGACCATGTCGCCTGAATGCTTGATCTTCTCCAGGCCGAGCCGATGATGAATGGTAGTTTGTATGAGGAGACCTCCAACAGCCGGTCCAGCGTCGAAGTGGTCCAGCCTTCCAGCAACGGACCCCTGCACATACCAGCGAAGCGAGTCAACCCAGCATCCAGCCTGGCGGTGTCAGCTTACGGTCACTCCGACTGCGGAGGGGTTGTGGAAGGGGGCGGAGGGGTCATCCGCCACAGTCACCACCACCCAGCGACCCAGCCCTGGGCGTCCGCCTATGACAACCACTCAGCATTCGACAGCCACCCTTCCCAGTACAACCAGCCCAGCATGACACCCAGCTACTACTACAACGACCACCCCTCCAGAGCGGACAGGAAGCCCCCTCTCAAGTTCTGGTCCAACTCCTACGATCTGCCCAGTGCTGGGCCCAGTACGGTGGCCACCACGGACACCTGCCAGACTTTTGCTCCCCAGTCCTGGTGTAATTACGCCCCGTACACGGGCAGGCACATGGACCACCACGGGACCCAGCCCGTCACCTACCTGTCGACAGAGGAGAGGGCACGTGCCCCCATGGATGGGTTTGCACACGCCGACGGTTATACTCTGAGGACATTTGCCGCCGCCGAGACCCATCCCCAGCCCACCTATGTGCCCGCTGGAACTGGTAAGTGTGCCTAGAGTTTCATACGTACTAGAGTATGCTATGGTTTGTGTATAAGTGAAAGAAGAACATACGTTGTATTTTCAATATATATCAGTTAGAATCATGATTTGCAGTGTTAGTATGCTTATTATATAAATATGTTTTACATTATAATGAAAAAGTAAAAAGTTTATCCTGGTAGAAAAATTATTTTCTACCTGGCGTATCTCAATAAAGGGAATTATTTATAGTAAAACCGTAATGTATATTAATGCTTAAAAATAATTGCTTCGCAATTTATCAAACTAAAAGTCTTTAATTATCTTTTAGCTATTCTGAAAGAATAGCTCTTTTGTGTTTATTGAAAATTGGAAATTTACAAATAAGAATTATTTTAGAATCTGAATTAGTTAAAACATTGTTAAAAAATGAATTTTCCATTATTTTTTTCAATCATTACTGATTTCAGTGTAAATTATGTGAAAATCAACAACATAAATAACAATAATCCCTATTTTTCTGCATAGAAAAATTCAAATAAATAAAAAATACGTTTTGTTGACTGGCATGTTATCATGGCATACACGTAATAATTTATGCCTTCTATTTAAATCTTAAATTTCAATGATCAATTTCTATCTTAAATCTAAAGATAAAAATTGTGTAATATGATCTATTAATATAATATAAAGTAAAGAAAAAGAATATACAACAAAACTTTTTAACATGGTAAAAATTACATTACAATAGTCCTCAAAACTGTTAATTTTAACTGGTATTAAGCAGTTTTAATATGTCTAAAATAGGGGTAATAACATATATTTGTATATTAAAATTTTGTAATGTATCTTGCTAAAAGCACATTACTAACTTCTAAACAAAATGAAATTACTTGCCTATTTGGTAAATATTGTTTTTCTCATTTAAAGCATATATTTTTGTATATAAAAAAAATTTAAATGTCTTCAAATAATTAAATAATAAACATGTAAAGTATTTTATTGTAGCATTTTAGTGAATTATAATTAAATACATTACAATGAAAAAAAAATTAAAAGTCTTTTAAAAAATGAATTTAAGGATTTATAAAATTACGAGATTTTTTATATAAAAACACATATGCAATAGTTTCATACCAATGACAATATTTGCAATAAAATAATAGATGTAATTTAAATAAGTAAAATGACTTTTTCAACTGTATAAGACAGTATGTTTTTCTAAAAAAAATATAAAATAAAAACTCTTTTATAAAAACTTTTATGCTATCTGTTGTATATGAACCATTTCAATCTATTCATAATTGTACATCAAATAAAAGTAATGAAATTGTACATATTTTAACATTCTGTAACATAAAAGAATAACTTCAAAACTATTTTCTATAATTCAACAAAAAAAAAACTTAATTCAATAATTCAACGAAATTTGGAGACAACATGCATGTTTGAAATAGTTATTTTAGCCAGAAGCAAATTGGAAATTATAATAATCAATGTTAATAATAATAATTATGTTAATAGTAATCATCATTATCATATTTGGCTCAACAGCCCAATAATAATAGTAATAACAAAATGAATATTTGCCTCAATGGATATTTATAATAGTAATATTATAAGTAAAACATTAGTAAAATTTCTTTCAAAATGCTAATCTACAATGTTGCATTGATTTTTATTATTCACCATTTTCAAATTAAAAAAAAAAAAAAAAAAAAAACTAAGGTAGGATTAATGTTTTCATTTATTGTATAATGTAATTGTATATTCTCCCATCATAATTTCATTTCAATTAAAATGTTTTGAATATTTCGAAAAATGTTTTCATGATTTTTCAAACGCTGTTGCTGAAGAAAAATTATGCGTTAAAAATTATTTAAGTGATGAAATTGCAACTACTCAAACTATAACAACTATTTCAAAACAATTAAAATTAACTTTACTAAGCTGAGAAAATCTCAGATATCAATCTTATGCTATATTCAAAATTTGCAAAAGTAAAGTTTTAGAATAAAATGTACATTTATTAGTAGAAAGAATGTTTATTATTATTATTATTATTTCATGAGTTATATTTGAAAGAATATAAATGTCTCATAATTTTTTTCTTTTTTGAACATTCCCAATTACAATAAAAAATAAAATTCTTTGTAAAGATTTTTTTTTGTTAATAAGTTAAAAAGTACTTGACAAATATTTCGTAAAGATAAAAAAGTTTCAAAGTATACCATATAGTTAAAATATACTTCCATACAATAATATAGAATTACTATATAGTTAAATACAATTTATATTTTTGTTATCGAATGCATAAGAAAAATATAAATTATATGGAAACATCATTTTAGATAGTTGAATATCAATTTAAAATATAATTGAAATTATTCAGCAAATTCTATAGTAATGTAATTGTATACTATAGAAACGTTAAACGTCAATTTATAACATCAGTTTCATAAAATATTTATAAATTAAGGAAAATATTTTATAATTATTTTATCTTTAAAATTGTAAAAAATTACAGCTTTTTGTAGAAAATTTAAATGAAACCCAACCTTTAAAATAGTTCCTATGTTTTTCTTAAATAATAAGAAAATAATATTAATGATATTTCAATTTTAAGAAAATATTGTTTAAAATTTTTTTTAGCCATAAAAATTAAAATTTCATGACAATTTTTTTTTACTAAGATTATTATTGCACTTTCTTCATAACTTCATAATGTTTTTCTAAGTTTAAAAAAATCCTTTGAATTATCCTCAATGTATAAAACATACATTTTTTTTACACTAAAGGGGATAAACACAGCCAAATAAAAATGTATTGGCAATATTTCACGAATAAACGCTACGATATCCTTTATGTGACTGTGAGAACGTTAAATCATACATAAAAATATAAATAACCTCAGCATGTGAAATAGCCATCAAATACGTAAATCTATAATTTCTTAATATTAAGTGGCGCCATAAATCTGCGTCCACCTCAATCTGCCAGAGAGTACGTTGACGAATTTTATGTGAACGAGGAAGACCCAAAGAGTAGTTGGCATTTAACGCTCCTTTAACGTTTTGTACTCTGTGAAGATTTTACGGTCTTCTAATAGTATTTGGAGGCTAGCGGATAGTCCGAAGAGAAGATTTTGTAAGGGAATTTTATTACTTTTTTTTTTTGTTAAGCGAAAGGGGTAGCCAACAAATCTTTTTTTTTTTTTTTTTTTTTTTTTTTTTTTTTTTAATTTTTAATATAGTTAGAAGGGCTTAGAAATTTTTAAACTAATCTTGATTTATGTGAAGATTTAAGGAATTACTATAAATTTTTCTGAGAAGAAAATATATGTGATTGAAAATAAATTTAATTGTTTTTAAAGACCAATTTTGTTCTAGGGAATGCTAATAATAATTTTTTTTTTTAGAGAGTGTAAATTGCGAGAAAATAAAAATAAGAAAGTAATGAACTATTAATTTTCGCAATAGTTATTAATGTTATTTTTTTATTTTAACATCTAATGAATCATTATCGTAATTTTTTAAAACTAAAACAGTTAAGATGTACCTTTAAAGTTAAATAAAATATAGCTGAAAAAAAAAATTGTAAAAAAATTGTCTGAAATTTTTACATATTCGATAATTGTAAATATCGTCAATAATGATAACAACAACAAAAACGAAAAATAAACCGCTTTAAATAGATGGGGGAAAATCAATTTTTAAAAGTATTTTTTAATTTTAGTATCTGAATTTCTTTTTATTTCTTCGATTGCACATCACTAAAATATTAGATTTTAAAAAAATATAAGGACTAAAAATACTGTTGATAGTAATGCAAATTGTCTTATCATAAAATGATTAGAAAAATTTAAACTTACCGAATTTCGATATGATATTTTTTTCAAGAATCATTTTTTAAAAAATATATACAAAGAAAAATGAAGAAAAAAATTATTTTATATCGTTTTTTGTATTTATTAAATAAGTTTTTAAAAACTTTGATCATTTATATTTTATTACTAGCATATCTCCTTTAAATAATTCTTCAATGTTTCCATTAAATAAATAAATAAGTGTGTTATTTACGCAATTAAATATTCGAAAAAAGTTAACTTTTTTTGTTGTGTCTATAATGAGTAAAAAGATATTAACTTAAAAACTACGTGTATATGTTATCATGTTATTGAAATTTATTCTCATATTTTATTTACTAAAAAAATAAAAAAAAATAAAAATAAAATAAATAATAAAAAATAAAATAAATAAGTAAAAATGATATATAATAAAAAAATATAATAAAAAAAAAAAATATAATAAGGAGAAAACATCTGAGGAAAACACCGGAGAAAAAATATATGCATCTTTCAAGAAAAATGTATTGATTTTTTTTTGTTCGTGACTACGTGCCTATCTCTATTATTTCTCCTGCATTTTTCTTATGTATTGAATTTACTGAATACCACTAGCTAGCTCAAGAAAAAAAGCTAAATAAGTAACAATGAGCATTATTTTTAAAAATTAAATGTAGTAAAAATTACAAAAAAAAAAAAAATGATTCTTTAAAATAACTACGCATTTTTTAATGAGAAAAAGTCCATTAAATTTGCTATTGCTATTAAGTATATTCGGCAAAATTGCTACAAAAGTATATTCGGCAAAATTGCTACTGAAATCAATTTAATCAACTGTCTTATTTAAAATTGCTACTAAGTATATTCGGCAAAAAAAATTGCTACTAAGTATATTCGGCAAAAAAAATTGCTACTAAAATCAATTTAATCAACTGTCTTATTTAAAATTGCTACTTATTCGGTAAAAATTGTTACTAATAAAATCCAATTTAATCAACTGTCCTATTAAAAATTGCTACTAAGTATATTCGGCAAAAATTGCTGCTACTAAAATCAATTTAATCAACTATCCAATTTAAAATTGCTACTAAGTATATTCGGCAAAAATTGCTGCTACTAAAAATCCAATTTAATCAACCGTCCAATTTAAAATTGCTACTAAGCATATTCGGCAATTTTTATCAAATAATATAATTATATCTATAATAAAATTAAATCCCGTTATCCATTAAAACTATCTGTTAATAAAATTCAACCCCGATATCCATTGAAACTATCTCTTTAGAAAATTATACAGAGATAACAGATTCATTTATGTTATATAAATATCCACGAACACATAAATGAATGATTTTCTTAAAATACAGGGAAAAAAAAAGAAATAAAAATTGATAGTATTAAGTCATTTGTAACAAAATGGTTAGTGAAGCCTACAAAAATCTATTTTTATTGCTTTTATAAAGTGTTTATTCTCCCCTATAAAAAGAAATTCGGTAGATTATTCAGTAGTTACCAAATTTCCCTCTTAAAAGTGTAGTAAGCTACGCAAATTTGAATCTACTTAATATTACCATTACGCGCTCCTACACTTTTACGCTTACTATCCGTGGCAAACTGTAATCGCCGATGTCTATTCAGATAAGAGTTTTATGGTTCTTTCTCAGTGGCGAATGCTGTAATGACACGTGGTTTCGTCCTTCCCAGCTTTCTTTGACATGGGGACACTGAGCAAAAATTAAATTTTCAGCCAAGCGTAACAGGTGTATGTGTGAGCCTCAAGTTATGGAGACAAGTGCAGCAAGATAAAAAAAAAAAAAAAAAAAAAAAAAAAAAAAATAGGAAAGCTTTTTTTGATATATGGTTTTGAAATTTAATTGGCCTTCTTTATCATTTCTCTCTTTACGCGCCTTAAAGCAGACAGATCCAGTAAATGGTTTATTTGACAATGGTTAATTTGTTGTAGCATGTCAAAGGGGTGGCAATGGTTAGATGTTTATTGTTTAGAATAACAGGAATGTTTTTTTTTTTTTTTTTTTTTTATGTATGATGTGTGAGTGGAGATTTAAGTTTTGAAACTTCGTTTAGTTGTTGTTGAAGAATACCAATCGTTATCTATTTGGAACTATTGGAATTTCTATTTGAATTTCACATTATAGAAGCAGTTCATGCAAGGCATAACATAACATTTTTTTAAATGTGTGATTTGGAAATTTTATTAGCTTCTTATCATTTCTTTTTACGTGCCAAAATGTTTTAGAAAAAAAACCCTTGCAAATAGTATATTTGATATAGGTTGTAAGATGCCATTGAGTTTGACTATTTATTGTTTAGAATAAAAACGATATTTTTTAATGGAAATTTAAATTGGTTACTTAGATTTTTGGAGAATTTGATTAAATTGGATAAATAAATTTACAAGAAAAAAATTTAGGTATACTTCTGTAAATAATAGAAGAAATTTACTTATAATTTGTCGATTTTAGTATGGGGAAGTTTGAATTGATATCATAGACATTGATAAGGCATATTTATATTGATATATATAACAGATATTGATAAAGTGTATTGGAAAAAGGCATATTTATATGAACTCAGTAAAGAATGCTTTCATTGTATTGCATTGCTTTCTTTTGCTACATACTTTGATGATATATTTTAGTTTGGAGATAGATTAATTGACGTAAATCAGTATGACGATAAAGAACTAGAATCTAATTATTTTAATTTTTTTCGCTTGTATTTAATGTATCGGCCGGTTGTTTTTGTTTTTGTACTCAGCTTGTTTTTGTAAAATTCCTTGGTCAAGGATGAAATGAAAGCAAAGAAAGAGCCAATTTCTGTTTTTTTGCTTCCAAAAGAAAAAGATTAACTTCAATTAGATTAAAAGATTAATTATTTAGATCTTATTAAATTAATCAAAGATTTTTATTAATCTTTTATTAAAGATTAATTAAAAATTAATTGGTTTTTATAGTTAAAAATATTTCATATTCCAAGAAAAAAGATTAATTTCTGGTTTTTCTTAAAAGAAATAAAAAAGAAATTCATCTGATTTTTCTTACGTTAAGACTAAGAGTTTACAATTCAATAAGTCGTAACGAATCAATTATCGAGTAGAGCTAGTAAAGACCACTATATCTTTGTTTTTTTTTTTAAAATTTAAAAAAGACGAATAAAAATGCAATTGATGCGCGAATCTGCCAAATGGTGACAACGTAAATCTAGATTGATTTAAAAAAATTATTCACGAAAATACCATTGTCTTCCTTCTTAATAATCATGCTATTGGAACAGATGAATGAAAGATATTTGATGTATGGGTTGCCAAAAAAGGCGACAGCAGAAACTGGATGGATCTGAAAAAATTATTTACGAAAAGTTTTACAGCTGCGTAAATGGTGACAAAGTTCGAGCATGCGCGTTATCACTAAAAGACAGCCAAGCCACGAAAACAAATAATACAGATTTCAACACAAGTAATTTAACCGCTTGTTATGCTAGTAACATATTGAAAGAAAAATAATTTTAATCTTTGTATATCATTTTTTTTTATGTAGTTAAAAACAAATAAAATAAGTAAATAATGTATGAATTTTTAGTTTTTATAAATATAACTTTATAAATAGTAAAAATTTATCTAACTTATATTATTAAAAATATATTTTAAACATTAATATAGAATATTTAGCCTTTTTTTTTTATCCAATTTGGTATCAAATTTATCCTTAAAAGTTTGATTTTTATTCATCTGAACTGATAAATACAATATTTAAGCATTAAAATGATGCTTAAATTGCTAAAAAAACCATAATGCAAATATTTACACAAATTATGCTATGTAAACTTTTGTTATTTTAACTTTTTTTAAAAAAAAAAAGGAGATATTTTTGAAAGAATTTTTTTTAATTCAATTATCTTTTTACTTGTAAATAATTTTATTCCGATGTTTCTTTTTTTTAATGTGTGTTTAAACTTAACAATCCTTTAATCCATTTCAATTATGTCGTTATGTGGAATTACTTAAAGGATTTTTACATTTTTTATTCACGACTTTATAAATAATATAAATTTATTACTTTGCTTTTTTTCATCGTTTGATGGCGCTACAATACTGTTTAGGGACATTTGAAGGGGTCGTAATAAAGGGGGGTGAGGGGTTGAGCAAACGATCACGGGGCCTGAGTTTTATAGGAGGTGACGTCAGTAAATGTCAGGGTGTCTATTCCCCGACGCCATCTCAATTCAACGTTCTTCCCCCCCCTACAAATTTCTTATTTAATAGTTTCTTCCCATACCCCCACCCCTGTGCCTGCGTGCATCAGAGCGTAATGGCTGCCCCCTTTTAATGACCTAACGGAGACCCCCCGAATAGTTGAAGAAAATGGGGTTCAGAGTCATTTAAAAACATTACTTGAAACCAGGTCACGTCTGAAATATTTGAATGTTGTAAAGAACAACCAATCTAACTGATAAAGGAAGTTTTGGAAAGGATTGCATATTTTTCTTTACACGTGGAAAGTATTTTTTCTATGTAAAGTATACATCATTTTTATATGCTATTGTTTACAATAAATAAAATCAATATTATACATTTCAAAGAAATTCAAGCTATTTTTATTTTTAAGGAGAAATTATTTTCAATTCACACACACACACACACACACACACACACATTTACACACACACACACATATATATATATATACGTGTATATGCGCGCGCGTGTGTATGAAATGTATGACAATATAATTAATATCGCTCTTATTATAAATGTAACTTTCATTTTCCTTTCTAAATCTACGAAAAAAATACGATGTTATTAACATATTTTTTAAAAATGACAACGCCAAAGAATTGAAACAATTATTTTTAAATATTTTTGGAGATATAAATTTTTTTGAACTAAAAATTAGAGTATAATAAAAATGTTTTCCCTTTAAATAAAAAAATTGTATTAATAAAATGTTTTTTAAGCAAATCATTTAGTGTCACATTAAAAACCTACAAATAACAACTTTATATATATTTTTTCTTTAAGAATAAATATGTTTCCATATTAACTGAAGTAATAAGACCTAAATTCAACCTATTCATAAACAAAAAAATTTTATTAGAAGAAATTTGTGTAAAAAACGTGAAATTATTTGAAATTAGTACCAAAACGTGCCAATTATTTGAAATTTGTGCCAAAACGAGCCAATTATTTGAAATTTGTGCCAAAACGTGCCAATTATTTGAAATTTTGCGCAAAAAAAAAGCCAAATATTTATTTTGGGTCATTTAAGAACATTTCTCGTCAGAAAGTGTAACTATTTGTATACTATTTCATTCTCGCTATGTCATATTTATCACACCTCGCGAATATTCATAATTCACCAATATGGCGATGCTAAAAGACAGAGGATATTTAAATTTTATCGAAACAATTATTAATAAAACTCAATTCTTAGAAAACATTTTATTTATAAATGTTGAATTATTTTCAATCACATAAACAAGAAATGGCCTTTTTATGGCGCAATTTATGTAACGATGTTGCTGTCAGAACTCCGCCAACATCTGTTTTGGGTGAATTTGGGCAAATTTCTCGCCAAGGAGTGAAACCGTTTTCATAGCATGTCATTTTTATTGGCGGCAGTGAAGAGAAGGAGACGGCTTTATGGGTGTTTTACGGCCATCGCCAATCCACGGGGCACAGCCACAAGTGCCCAGATTTTTCTCTCTTAACAGCTTCCGGGGACCGCTAAAAGGTCAATTTCATTGGGATCAGTATTTAGACCCGTTACCCCGTACTAAAAACACCGGGGCTTTTACTTTTTCGGGGCTTGTTTTTCTTCTTGCCGCCCAAGATCGGCTTTCAAGTGCCAAATCCTTTGAGCGAAACATTTGGCTTCAGGTTAATTCCGTGGTAAAAATACGAGAAGAATTTCCTAATATTTGTATTGATAAAATGCATTAAAGTTCAAAGCATTTTATCTTTTTGATTAATAATTAAAAAATAAGAATATATAAAAAATATTATATAATATCTAAATATATATATTTAAACCTATTAATATAGTTAAAAAAGTGTCTTATCTTAGCCACTAATTTAAGGGTTAGATTATTGCGTATTAATTCCTTACTGATAGTTTAACAATCAAAAGATTTTCAATCGTTTGACGTTACCACAAGTTAAATAAGTTAAAACCATTTTTACATCAACCATTACTCAGTACTAAAACACCAGGCTTTTACTTTTCGGGGTTTCAAGTGCCAAATCCTTTGAAGCGAAAAATTTGGTTTCAGGTTAATTTCGTGGTAAAAATATGAGAGGAACTTTCTAATATTTAGTATTGATCATAATGCTAAGATGCATTAAAGTTCAAAGTATCTTTTAAATTAATAATTGAAATATTTAAATGTATTAACATAGTTAGAAAGGTCTTATCTTAGCCACTAATTTAAGGGCTAGATTATTACGAATTAAATTCCATATTGATCGTTTAATAATCAAAAGATTGAAATGAGGTTAAATAAGTTAAAACCATTTTTACATCAACCATTACCCCGTACTAAAACACCAGGCTTTTACTTTTGGGGTTTCAAGTGCCAAATCCTTTGAAGCGAAACTTCAGGTTAATTTCGTGGTAAAAATACGAGAAGAACTTTCTATTATTTGGTATTGATAAAATGCATTAAAGTTCAAAGCATTTTCTTTTTGATTAATAACCGAAACCTTTAAACGTATATTTAAAAAAATCAGTATCATATTATATATAGATATATCGTATCGTCATTAACGTATATAATTAAAGTATCAGTATATCTATCATATTCAAAATTTAAGGATTAGATTATTACATATTAATTCCTTATTGATATTTTAACAATCAAAAGGTTGAGAATAATCTTAAATACTTAAATGATTATTTTTACATCAAACGAAACTTTATCTGTAACTTTAGACAATCTTGTTAAAAATATTTTTGTTTTCAATTATTAACATTAGTTTAATTTGCATTAACATTGGTAAATAAATTATAAATCATAATCAATCAATTTTATAAAATATGATTACTTTTAATTTAAATGAATAAAAAATTGGTATATAATTTGTTAATAAATATTAAAACTGAAAACTTTTCTAATTTATTTTAAAGAAATTAATTTGCTACAAAGAATTTTTACTTACATACCTTTATCCATAAATAATAAAAAAAAATATATTATGTTAAAAAAGAGGTTACTGTTGGGAAGATTATGAATAAAAAAAAAAAATTGTAATCATTAGAAAATTAACGTATCGTAACGCGTAAGATGTAAGCCCATAGCAAATGGCTTAAATTCTTAATTTAACAAAATGTCTTTTAATAAAAACAAATATGCTTTACAAATATTTTTGAGGCAAATTAATAAACTCAGCACCTAGATTTTATTCATTTCATATTTTTAGATTTTATTCATTTCACCAATTTTTTGTGTATTCAAATGTATTACGAGTATTAATATGCAGGGATTTAACAAATGCCCTTTTATATGCTTTAATATGACTGCTGATTCGTTATAATACTTTGTATTGAGCAACCGTGTTTATTATACAGATGGAGTCAGTCAATTTCATACATGAGAAAATAATACAAATCGTATTTGCAATAATAGCAAATAGTATACGACGAATAATAATTAGAAATTATGGAAATATTACGATATTGACTCAAATAGTTATAAACTACAGATATACTACTATAATTACGAAAATAGTTGTAAACCATGAATATACTACGTCACTGATGCAAATAGTGGAAATATAACGTTAATGACTTGCATATTATGGATATATTACGGTAATAAATCTACTACATAGCATCACAATGTATTAACTACGAAAATAGGTTTAAACCATGTGTTTACTACTTTAATGATGAAAATAATTGCAGATTGTGGAAATATTATGATTTTGACTTCAATGGTTGCAAATCATGGATATTCTTTTATTAACTCAAATAGTTGCAAACCACGGGTTTACTACTTTAATGATGAAATTAACAGAATAGTATGGAGATTCTAAGATTATGATGCAAATAGTTGCAAACCATGGGTTTATTACTTTAATGATAAAATTAACAGTAAACTGTGGAAATTCTATGATTATGATGCAAATAGTTGCAAATCAGGGATATCCTTTTAATAACGCAAATAGTTACAAACCACGGGTTTACTACTGTAATGATGTAAATAATCGGAAACTATTAAAATACTATATTAATGACTCAAATAGTTGCAAACCATGAATATACTATGCTAATCTACAAATAGTTGCACATGATGGACATAGTACTTAAATGACTCAAATTGTTTCAGAAATAAATGATTTTGCAATGAATGTTCTAAGCAAACTTGTCAAAATTATGCTCAATAATAATAATTTTTTTCTCCTTTCGCAGTGACTGGAGACACCGTGGTGACGAATCCCCTAGAGTGGACAGGGAATGTGACGGTGCGGAAGAAGCGCAAGCCCTACTCCAAATTCCAGACGCTGGAGTTGGAAAAAGAGTTCCTTTTCAACGCTTACGTCTCGAAGCAGAAGAGATGGGAGCTGGCCAGGAACCTCAACCTCACCGAGCGACAGGTCAAGATCTGGTTCCAGAACAGGCGCATGAAGAGCAAGAAGAACAGCCAGAGGAACGGCGAGAACAACCAAAACAACAACAACACCATCGTCAACGCCAACGGACAGACAATTGCGCAGTCCGTCAAGTAATCAAGTGCCATCAAGCAAAAAATCTGGCAAAGGAATAAGTTTGTCATCTATATAAATCTGTACCCTCTCTTTCGTCACCGAGAGAGAGTGAAGAAGTTATAACTCCTCATTGCAATACTGTGTTGTCGGACATGAACATTCCATTGCACAAGATGTTGTTTTCACCGTTTGTTTGTTCGTTTACTTTATTATTTTTTTTTCTGTCAGGAAATTCCTCATTCATCATTTGAAAGATAATTATTAAAACAAAAGATTGTTGTGATGATTTAACTTTCGTTGTTCTATTTGCTGGAATTTTAGAGAATATTTACTTGTATAGTTGATATTCCGATAGTTAAATTTAGTTGAAGATATCTCTTCTACTTCGTTAAAATTTTGTTGCAAATCTTTATATGTTTAAATTTTTTTACTTTTTACTGCAAGTATGTTTCATCGGAATTTTACATATGAATTTCATGTTAATTTATAAAGACTATAAAATAGCTTTACAAATTTCGTTGATAGTTAATTTTATTCATTAGTTTGTAAATAAAATTAATTTTTTAAAGATTTCATTACGTTAAGAATGTTAATTTTTAAATTTCAAAGTATTTATTCGAAACTGTTTTTAATAATTGAAAAAAAAAAAAAAAGTGATTAATTTTTAACTTTAAATTTTATTCGTTATTATAGTTCAATATACAGTTTTAGTTTAATATAACTGGTTTTTTTAATCACAGTTGATTTATTTCCTATCTAAACTTAATTATGAAAAATTACAGCGAAGGTGAGACTGTTTTAACTGATAAATTTAAACGAAAGCAACTTATTAGCTCGAGAAAAAAAAAATGATGAATTCTGTACATTATTAACTCTGTACTTCAGCTCATTATTCATGTAATATTAAGAAAAATGTAAATACTTGCGCTCGGTGATAAAGCATATAACCGTGCACGAACCGATAAATCTATCTCGAAGATGCAAAATCGATTTTAAAGTACAAGAATGATGTCACCTGCGCGCATCTTCCAATGGAATCCAGAACTTTAGGTAAAATACTTCTATACATAGATGATATAAAGAACAAATGTTGTTGATGTCCGCATTGTTCTTAGATATATTTATTGCCTTTCTTTTCGACTGTAGAGGTAGGAACGCCCCTCAAAACTTTGTATTATAGTCTAGACTTAGGATTGAATGTTCGTGTGCGACAGTGAATCGCACCGGTTCCCTCATTTTCTATTGCGTGTACTTGATTCCAGATGTACAGATTATTGTTGTTTGTTCCATAGAGCTAATGTACATCGCGTTTTTTGTATTTTATTAAGTGTTCCCCGATTTTTTCGTTTGTGCATTGGTGGGCAGCCGAAGGACTTTTTTTTTTGGCGCGAAGGACTCGCTTTGGCGTAATAAAAATAATTGACACTATTTAAGTATAGCTAGCTTCCTTACTATTTTAATGTAATTAGAATTTATTTATGTACAGAATGGACGCAAAATATGAATTAACTAGACATGTAAAATATGAATTGGCTGGACATATAAAATATGAAATAACTGGACTATATAAGTAACTAAACATGTAAAATGTGAATTAACTGGACTATACGAATTAACTGAACATGTAAAATGTGAATTAACTGGAGTATAAAATATGAATTATATGATAACGGGACATGCAAAATATGAACTAACTGGACACGTCAAATATGATTTAACTGGACATGTAAATTATGAATTAACTGGACAATTAAAATATGAATTTACTGGACATATAAAATATGAATTAATTGAATTATACGAATAATGTGGACATGAATAAGTTAATGAGATTTGATTATGAGCTGTGGAGTAAGATGAGACCATAGCGTAACGGTATTTATTTAATTGATCTTCTTTCACATTAAATTTTGTGATTCACGATATTAAAAGCCGTTAAAATGAACAGTTCGTTTTTCTATTTCAACGTATAATAACGATAAAGATAAATTAATTTTAGTAAGAAATAAATTGTTATTGATTTTATTTAAAGAGAAATTAAAAATATACAGTACAACTTAATGTACAGGATGTAATACATTCAATGCTTGAAAAATTTCTATGATCTAAATTTTTAATTATCCAGGAATATCAAAAATAAATTACAATCAAAAAAATTTAAATCAAAAGTAAGCTGACACCATAAATATGGTGTCACCTAACCATATTTATGGTGTCAGCTTACTTTAGCTGGTCTCATGTCAGCTGGTATTTTAAGATTTACAATGGCAAAAATTAATTAAAATTAATCGTTAAAATTGCATTTAAATTTATAATAATGAGCACGTTGATTTATAAAGATAAACGAAAGTTAAGTTTAATGAAAAATAAGTTATAATTAGTTTTATTTAAATAGCGATTAAAAAAAATTAATTAATTTACATAAAGATAATAAAAATAAAACTATAATATGAAATATTTTATGAAATTGTAAGCTAGAAAAATTACGCCAGTAGTGAGTCTTGTGCCGCATAATAAACAATTTTTTAAATTATTATTTTGAAACCAAGTGATGCTTACATATTAAGGAAAATAAAGATATGATGAAGAAATATGTTTCAATTACAAATTTAAAATTAGATTTTTTTTTTATTTACTTAAAAAAATATAAACTACAAATTTTAATAGTAATCAGAATTATATTTAGGTGATAAATAATGTGACTGTTATTTTCTGGTGAAATTTAATTTATTATGTTGATTATTTCCAAAACGACTGTAACTTATTATGTTTAACTGTAATTTATTATGTTGATTGTGTCCGAAAAAGCGAAAATTGTTGATCGATCCATTATTTAATCAAGACGAAAAAAGGTATTTGATTTTTTATGACCATGACATTAATAACTGTTATAAAAGACTGAAAACTTGTTTAAAATTTCATTAATTCCTATTAAATGAAATTCTAACAGACTGAAGCAGTTTTTGAGTACTTTAGATTCAAATAAAACATCTTATGTAACATTATTAATTTTTTTATGAATTTCATAATAATTTTTTGTAATCTATTTTCATTAATTTAAAAGCACGCACTAATTTATTTAGAATGACTTAAATGAAGCTATAATGTATTTATTGAATTGAAATGTATTAAAGCGATGTATATGAAGTATGCGAGAGACCTCATGTAAATTCATATAAAACAACAGGTACAAAAAAGCATGGATTTAGTTTATTTGTAAAATACATATGATTTGTCGGCTGCCATATATTTTTTGTTCCCACATGTTCATTGTATATAATACGTTGACATAAAATGTGTCTGTGTTTTAGAAATAAATGTTTGAAATCATCTAAATTCAAACAAAAACTGTGTGAAATGTTTCTTTGTATCTTTTTTTAAACACCATCACTTTGAAATGTAAATTTTCAGAATTAGTAGTCCGAAAGTATATTTAATTAATTCTTTTTAATGTTGAAATAAACAGTAAATTGAAAACAGAGTTAAAAATAATTTGTTAAAAACTATTTTTGAGCGTGGGGATGATATTTAAAATTACGTATGGGATTTTAAGTACAGGTGTATACTTATTTTTTTGTAAATTATTACTCAAAACAAAAGAACTTAATGATTTTTTTGAAATTGTTACAAAATTCTCCCTTGTTCTGATTCGAAATAATTAATGTTTATATAAAATGATGAAAATTTGAATTTTTGGGACAATATATTTTATTCTTTGGAAAATTCCATAATTCAAAAGTATATTCATTATTTAAAAATAATTTCGCTTTGTTCTAAAGTGAAACTAATGGATTTTGACAATAAGATATGTATATCAGAGCCTAATGGCCGAGCGACTAGAGCTCTGGCACTCAATGCCACAGGTTTCGGGTTCGAGTTCTGGCGGTCCTAAACGTTTCACATCATTAGTCGGACTATATAATGGGAGTTTTCGGGTTTACTACCATACAACATTCATATCGAGACAGTTACTTGTTAAAAGTCCTCTTGAGAAGCACTGCCCTGTGTTCAACGCCCATTTGCGAGCTGTTCATGGTTAATCGCTGTTTCATCTCCCTTTTCAACTGCTAGAGAACTACAAAGTCCTGGGTATGCGGATGAGATGTGAAGAAAAGAACAGGTAGGTAGAGAAAATGGTAACTCTAAACCCAAAATTTATAATTTCAATTGTTTCAAAAACATATCAAAGAGAAAGTCAAAGTCTTTAATTTGGTTAAGACTTATTTCTCTTCAGAAAAACAGGAAGTTTCAACATGGTCACATGGAGGCATTATTAAAATAAAATGAAGATTCAACATGGTAGTAATAATTTTTCTCTAGAAAAGAAAGGCATACGTGATCACAGATAACGATACATACAGGATTGCTTTTGTTGATCTACCATCTTATCCTTTTAACACACTTTCTAACTTAAAAAAATTTCTATCAATACAACTAACAAAACAAATCTCTCGTCGTGATAGTCTTAGAGTCCAAAAAATGTTTCACTCCAGAAAGCAATGAATGGTTATCAAGCATCAGCAGTATTTTGTCAGTAAGGCATTCTGTATTTTTCTTTAAAAGATATATACGTATCATTGAAGGCATAAGTATACATATATACTTTTTTAAAGGTATAAATATACATATACACTTTAAAGGTAGACTTATATAAAGATATATACCTTTTATACGTATACAAAAAGAGATATACGCTATCAACGATAATAAAGAAACATGATTATTATTGATTATCTACCATCTATTCTTGCACTTTTAAATTACTCGCTGCCATTAAAAAAAAAAAGACTTCTTCCAATAAAGTTATCAAATTGATAGTCTCACCCTACAAAAACATTTAAGTCCAGAAAAAACCGAAATGGTTATCGCGAACAACATGAAAAATTGTCATGGTACAAATAATTTCATCTATGATCATCAAATAAAACGAATAATCAATATAGTATTCATCATTTCTTTCCAAAAGGACCACATTGATTACAATAATCAATAGAAATTAGTGCAACATGATTGTTCTTGATGATCTGCCAATTCTTGTTCTATTACCTAGCATGATCTAACTTTAAAAAAAAAAAAAAGGTGGCTCCAACCGAGATAGCTACAAAAACGAATCTCTCGGGTCGATAGTCTTACAACCAAAAAAATTCCCTTCTTCCCTAAAATAAAATGGAGAATCAGCATATTCATCATTTCTTCCCAAAAGGATCCCATTGATCACAGATAATCAGCATAAACAAGAGCAACCTGATTGTTCTTGATGATCTGCAAAATATTCTTGTTCTTCTACCTAACACTTTCCAACGTTAAAAAAAAGGTGGCTTCAACCGAGATAGCTACCAAAACGAATCTCTCGGGTCGATAGTCTTACAAGCAAAAGACTTCCCTTCTTTGTCGCAGATTGTATCCATATTAACCGATTTCCTTCCACCAAGTCCATTCTCCCATGTCTCCAGGCCCAGAGTTAAGCCTTGGAACAAACATCACCCCACCTGTGTTCGCCGGCTTTTGTAGCAGATCGCATAAATTCCTCTTTGCCCGGCTAGAGGTTGACAAAACTAATGGGCCACGGAGTTCGGACCTTTTCTCTGCCACCTAATAGATAACAAGGGGCCCGCGGACCGCAGAATGTGTCAATGGCGATCCCTCGCCATCATTGTCCCCGGGATCTTTGTCCCTCGGCCCTTTCAGTGCGCGTGTCTCTGCGAAAATACATCGGGGCGCGAACGTCGCACGAAAATGCTTAATTGTTGGTCGTGGGTGCTGAGATATTGGGGAAGGGTGTTGTTGCTTTATTTGTAGTCATTCCCGAAATAAAACCTTTTCATACTCATATTTGCATCTATCAAGTTTAACTTCGTAAAATATTTTAATATTTTTGAAAATAGCCAATGTCGAAAGAGACTTTAATTCAAGTCTTTAATTAATTTCTAACTAGACTAGACTTCAATTAATTTCTATGTGAATCAAAAATGACTTGTTGACTTAATTAGAAAGAGGAGTATTAATTTTACACATTAGCTAATGAATTTAAAAAAAAAATTGTACTTAAAAAGAGTTGTAAAATCTTGGTGAATTACAACATATTAAGTTAATATGTTGAGAAAAATCAAGCATTCACTATAGTTTTCAATATTATAGTTTTATTTATTTGAACAGCATTAACATATCGGTATTGTTGCGATATACTACATTGTTGAAGATTCTATGGCATTTAATTTTAATTCCCTTTGAAACCAACTAAGGCATCAAAACTGAATTTTTAGTGTCACCTTGCAGCCTGTTTGCCAATTGTCTAGAGCTCTGGCCTTTAGTACCACAGGCTTTAGGTTTTAATACTGGCGGTGGCATGGATGATTGTGAGTGTGTTCGAAATCTACTTTGAGCAGTAGGTCCACTTTAATTAACCTGAAGTGTGCCGTAAAACTGACCGTATAGCGACAAACCAAACCTTAGTGTAACTTTTTTGAGTAATGATATAAAATATTTTTGTAGTTCGTTCCATTAAATATTATAGTTCTCGCTAAGTTTATTTTCCAGGAAAGGAATGAAAATTCATCAAAAAAAAAAAAATGTTCAAAAAAAAAAAAAAATTAAAAAAAAAAAAAAAAAAAATTTTATTTAAATAATGTTAATGTCCAAAAAAATATTATTTAAATAAGAATTAATGAATATTTTTCCTACGGAATAGTAATTTCTACAAAAAATAACAAGCAACAAAGTAGTATGAATATAATTTTAAAACAAACAAACATAGTTGTAAAAAACAAACAAACATATACATGAAACCATTCAAGTTGGCAGTTATGAGAAGATATATGTGAACAAATTTGTATCTGGCTACTCACGATTAATAAGGATTATCATGTCTTGTTGTTTTTATTTTAACAATCATTTTTAAGTAAACTTTGTATAATGCATGATAGAGAGAGTATAACTGTTAGGCTGTTAGGCATAATTTTTTTAAACTGATAACAGTTATAGATTAATGGCTGTTATAATAAATTGAGAAATATTATTATTATTATTTCTTCTTGAATATTAAAAAATATGAGAATTACTATTCTTAGAATGATCATACATAAAACTTGCAAAAATTTCAATATTCTAAGGTAACAAATATATTTTAGGAATGATTGCAAATTCTTAAGTACTTCTGGAATTTTGTGTGATATTTAATGCCATGATAATAAGATAATTTTATTAAGATTGAAATATTTAAGATGTTTGGGGATTTTTAAGAGGATTCTAAAGATAATATTTATTAGAAAATTTTTATATTTTTCCTTTTTGACTTATTGTATGGGGAATAGTAAACAAAACATGCAAGTATTTTTCATATAGAAATTAATTGAAATTTAGGGGTAAAATAGTAAAAATATTTTTGATTTAATAAATAAACATAAAATTTAAATAGATTAGTTTGTTTATTAAAAAATTCTATTGGAAATTACATAATATAGTTGTATGGATAATAACTAAAGTTATTGTAATAAATTGAAAAAAAAAATGCCTCTAAAGTTCTTGCAATACACAATAATATTATTCAAACAATTTTTAAAATAAATTTCATAAAAGATTGAGTTATAATTAAAAATTGAATAATAATAATCAATAATTTTTAACAAATATTATTTTAATTATTAATAAATTTAACTAAATAAAAAAAAAATTATTAGAATTTCATATTTTTGTTCGATAACAAAAAGTTAAAAAAAAAAAAAAACAATAATTTCTACTGATACAAATTACAAAACTAATCAGTCTTCTGATTTAAATTACAAAGCTAATCAGTCTTCTGATTTAAATTACAAAGCTAATCAGTCTTCTGATTTAAATTACAAAGCTAATCAGTCTTCTGATTTAATTTATTAACTAATCATAAAATCAAGAAGTTAAATTTTCTATGCAAGTTCAAGAAAATTTATATTTAAAAAATTATGAAAACTGTATTTTTGGCTTGATAAGACTTCCTTTTAAACCAAAAATACATCTTTGAAATTTTGTTATTATTTTTTTTTAATTTAAGCATGATACTCAAAAAAATTTGGAGAAAGGTAAAGGATATCCATAGAAAAAATAATAAAAGAGAACATGAAATATACACTTCATAAGCAAATACAAAAGGCACAAAGTTTAAAATGTCAAAATTAGACAATTAGATCTAGTTTTGATAAACATCTGAAATAATTATTTTGAATTAGAAAAAAAAAAAGTCTATAAAAAACTAATTTATCAAAGAAATGTAAAAGTATACAAGGCTAAAGATTTTAATCAAGATTTGCTCTTTAGCGCGCTTTTTATATATGAGAGTAAATTATTTCCTATTTAGTTTCTCATGAGTCAAAACAATTATTAAAGTTTAACAAACTAATAAGAATTTATTAAATATTTATTTATTATTTAAAAAGAAGTTAATTTTTTATAACTTTGAGAAGCATTTAAAGTGTGTAGTTACGTAATATTTGGAGAGGAAACTACCAACTTTAAACTTGTTAGGATAACTTTAAAGAGAAATAAAAATGTAATAAAAAAATGTTAATAGTATTTAATAATCTGTCGATTTTTTAGTAGAATATAAAGAAAATACATTTTGATTTATTATTCTTCACAAATTATTGGTTTTTTTTTATGAATAATATTCATTCGTTAGCTGAAAAATATCAGATTTTATAAAAATGTGAATTTTTTATTTTATAAAAAAAATTATTAAGAGGCCAAAAGGTATTCCGTTAAAAAAAAATTACATTTTTGTTATTTAAACTAATAAATTGTATAAAAATCAATTTTAAACATTTTAGTCCACATATTAAACAGATAGTTGTTAAATATTAGTAATAAGTTAAATTATTCTATTGATGAAAAATTTAACCTCATATTTTTCAGCTAACGAATGAATTTTATTTAAAAAAAAAAAATAATCTATGTGGGGTTATAAAGCTACTTTTTATGTTGTACTAAAGTAATCAAGAGGTAATTATATTTTTATCATCCAACTATTTTGAGGTAATATTAATGCAAAGAATACTAAAAATTTTAATTGCAATATTCATCTCTCAATAATTTCTTTTTATGTGAAAGAAATATCACAATTTTGGTAATTTTAAGAATACAATTCCGATTTAAAATTTTTACTGACATCATGGTTTTAATTGTGAAGATATGAAGTTCGATTGAAAGCAAAAAAATGAAAATTAGAATGATATATACAATATCAAAATGTTTTCATAAAAACTGAAAATTATTCTCACAATCGCAAAAAGCTTCTTAATGAAAATTAATGATGAATGTAAAACTTGGAAAGTTTATTAATAATATACAAGTTTTTAATAATCAATGAAAGATATTAAATAAGTGAAATTAAGAAGTTTTAAATTTTTTTTTTTTTTAAAAATTTTCACAATATTCCTTTACATCATACAAGTATTAAAAAATAATGTTTACAAAAACATTAGACTCATTGTACAAACCATATACATAAAAAAAAATTAAAAAAATTATAACGAAAATTAATACTTAAAAATAAACTAAAAATTATAATAAAAATAGCAAAAGTAGCACATAAGAGAGAGAGAGAGAAAGGAAGAAATTACATTAGTCTGAAGACGGAAAGTGAAAAAACCAATTTTTTTTTTTTAAAAAAAAAAAAAAATGATCAAATACTATTATAATAAATTAAATCATTTTTTTAATATTTATAAATTGAAAAATTAGTTAGTTTACTTAGTTAATTAAAAATCAGTTATTTACTTATATGAACATAATAACAACATAAGTATATACCAATTTTTCTCCTTAATTATTTTTTTTTGTTCAGGGATTTGACGATAATAAATTAGTTTAATTGCTGCTATATTTTAAAATCATTAGATGTGGTGTATGATTTTAAATTACTCAAATTAAAAAAATCTCTATGTTTTCACTTATATTAAAAATTCTTTATTGCTTTTTTAATTCTGTTTATTTATAATTCTATCATTTATATTATATTGTTCATAGAAAATAAATCGCCAATTAACCAACACATGTTTTAGGACAAAAAAATTTCACGTGGAAGTTAAAAGAACAAAGTCGGTTACACATAGAATTTGATATAAAACTTTTAATTAAAATAACTAAACTAAGTAAAATTTTCAATGTATAAATATTAAAAAAATAATATAACTTCGAATAACAGTATTTGATAATTTTTTTAAATTAAAAAATTAGTTCTTTTCATTTTTCGTCACTGAATACTGGTGTTTTCAATAGCATTTCATTTTTATACCTACCTTAGTGGGTAAGCTAACTTTGACCTATTGTTATTTAAATAATAACGATTAAATAATAAATAATAAAATAAATAAAAATAATTAAATTGAAACTAAATAAAAAATTAAATTAACTAATAATTTCAATTAAATACGTACAAACCAAAAGTAATTTTTCTCATAAAAGAAAATGTAATTTTTTTTATCAAAACGCTCTGTTATAATATATGAAAATAATCCAAATTCTTATTTGATGAATAATTTAATTTAAAATAATACATATAGTAATATAAAAATTTCATTTTCATACAAATGTAAAATCACAATTTATAGGTTTGGTTTGGCTTGGTTTGTCGCTCTACTGCCATTTTCTGCGCACTTTAAGCTAATTAGACCGAGACCTACAGTTTAACGTGGATTCCGAACCACTCACAAGCATCCATGCCATCGCCTAGATTCGAACCTGAAGCCAAAGTTAATATTATGTTACATGTCTTACATGTTACGTTATGTATACAAAGGCATGTAAGGCCAGAGCTCTAACCAATTGGCCGTCAGGCCGCATTCACACACTTTATAGTGAAATATATAAATGAAGTAATAATATTAATCGCTAGTATTTTTATATGATGTTTTCGAAATGATGATAAGTATTTTTAAATAACAAGAGTATTCACTAAATATATGAATATGGAAATAAATTATAGTAAAAATATAAAAAAAGAACGCCCACTTATTATTTTTTATTATAAGCAATTTAAAGTAACGAAGATATCAGTTTTAAAAAATGCAAACTGAAAAACGTGTATAAATTACTGTAATATCTTAAAAGATTAATATAAGATAGTTTACTCACTTGGTGGTGTTTTTAATAGTATTTCACTTTTATACCTATCATAGTGGTTAGGCTAATATTGACCTATTATTATTTAAATAATAACTATAATACTTTTGAAAATAGCACATAATTTCAATTAAATACGTAAAAAACCAAAAATGAAACTTACATATAATATTTCTCATAAAATATAATATTTCTCATTTTTTTATCAAAACGCTCTGTTATAATATATGAAATAATCAAAATTCTTATTTGATGTATGATTTAATATGAAATTATATTTGTTGTTGTTGTTTCTTATCCCACTTGGCTGGCCAAGCCCACGAGCCCATACGTATTCATGATTGAAGGGAAGGAAGCAGCTTCTGTTGTGATGGAGCACCCGTAGGTAGAAGTCTGACTTTGGCTCCGTGACAGCCATAGGATCCCGGACCTACGGCTTAAAGTGGATTCCGAACCACTACAAACATCCATGGCACCGTCGGGATTCGAACCCGAAACCTGTGGCACAGAGCGCTAGAGCGCTAGACACTCGGCCATTCAGGTCCCAAATTTGTGAATGCCAACGGCACGCGGTGTTCCCAGGTGGTCACCCACCCAAGTACTGACCGCGCCCAATGATGCTTGACTTCGGTGATCTAACGAGAACTGGTATATTCAGCATGGTATGGCCGTTGGCATATATTAATACAGAAATATGAAATTATACATATATTAATACAGAAATATGAAATTATACATATATTAATACAGAAAATTTATTTTTATATATATGTAAAATCAAAATTTATAGATTTGATTTAGCTTGACGCTCTGTGGCCATTTATTGCACATTTTAGAATAATTAGACCGGGACCACTCACAAACATCCATGCCACCGACATATTCGAATCTGAAACCTGTGGTACCAAAAGCAAGAGCACTAGCCAACTGACCGCGAACTTTATAGGAAAAATATATAAATGAAGTAATAATATTAATTTCTATTTTTTTAATATTTATTTTCAAAGGGATGATAAGTATTTATAAATATCAAGTCTAAGTCTATTCACTATGTATATATGGAAATAAATAACAGTAAAAATATAAAAAAGAAAGTCCGCTTATTATTTTTTATTATAAGTAATTTAAAGTAACGAAGACATCAGTTAAAAAAAAAAAAGAGTTTAAGAGGTTCGATATAAGATAGTTTTAAGAGGTTCGTATAAGATAGTTTTCCTTGAAATTCTATTTTTATTTTCAGCATAATTATAGGTCTGCATATCTTGAGTAAAGAGAGTGTTTTTCTCTCGTAATAGTGATTTATAGCGTACGATTTCAGAAGCAATAATAACGGTGGTTCTGAGATATTATTTATGTGCGTGTGTTTATCTTTCTTTCTGACAAACCGTTACTTACAGATTTTAGCAAGGAGATTTATGGACAGTTTATGGATGCCACGCTTATTTTTGAATCCCCGCAAATTATTGACAAAAGGCAAAAGACGGTAATCCTCTCATCATGAAAAAGATATTTATTTATAAAACTGACTCATGAGAAATAACATTATTGGTGTATGAACGAAGAGTGTGCAGTATTATTTAAAGTAATACATCATAAGGAGTTTTTGATAAATGGAAAATTCAAGAGAAAAATTAATGTTTTTTATAAAGGAAAGTTTAATAATAATAGAAATAAATTGTGAAAAATGGAACTCTAATAGAAATAATAATGGAAAATTTAATTATTTTTCGGTGAGTAATTTTAGTGACGGAAAATTCAAGACGAAAGTATTTTACTAATGGAAAATTCAGGAGGAAAATTAATGTTTTTTTTTTATGAAGGAAAGTTTTATAATAATAGAAATAAACTGTGGAAAATGGAACTCTAATAGAAATAATAATAATGGAAAATTTAATTATTTTTCGGTGAGTAATTTTTAGTGACAGAAAATTCAAGACGAAAGTATTTTACTAATGGAAAATTCAGGAGGAAAATTAGTTTTTTTTATGAAGGAAAGTTTAATAATAATAGAAATAAATTGTGGAAAATGGAACTCTAATAGAAATAATAATGGAAAATTTAATAATATTTTGGTGAGTAATTTTTAGTGATGGAAAATTCAAGACGAAAGTATTTTACTAATGGAAAATTCAGGAGGAAAATTAATGTTTTTATGAAGGAAAGTTTAATAATAATAGAAATAAATTGTGGAAAATGTAACTCTAATAGAAATAATAATGGAAAATTTAATTATTTTTCGGTGAATAATTTTTAGTGACGGAAAATTCAAGACGAAAGTATTTTACTAATGGAAAATTCAGAAGGAAAATTAATGTTTTTTTATGAAGGAGAGTTTAATAATAATAGAAATAAATTGTGGAAAATGGAACTCTAATAAAAATAATAATGGAAAATTTAATTATTTTTCGGTGAGTAATTTTTAGTGATGGAAAATTCAAGACGAAAGTATTTTACTAATGGAAAATTCAGGAGGAAAATTAATGTTTTTTTATGAAGGAAAGTTTAATAATAAATTGTGGAAAATGAAACACTAATAGAAATAATAATGGAAAATTTAATTATTTTTCGGTGAGTAATTTTTAGTGACGGAAAATTCAAGACGAAAATATTTTACTAATGGAAAATTCAGGAGGAAAATTAATGTTTTTTTATAACGGAAAATTTAATAATAATAGAAATAAATTGTGGAAAATGGAACTCTAATAGAAATAATAATGGAAAATTTAATTGTTTTTCGGTGAGTAATTTTTAGTGATGGAAAATTCAAGACGAAAGTATTTTACTAATGGAAAATTCAGGAGGAAAATTAATGTTTTTTTATGAAAGAAAGTTTAATAATAATAGAAATAAATTGTGGAAAATGGAACTCTAATAGAAATAATAATGGAAAATTTAATTATTTTTCGGTGAGTAATTTTTAGTGATGGAAAATTCAAGACGAAAGTATTTTACTAATGGAAAATTCAGGAGGAAAATTATAATACTAATGATAAATTCAAGGCGAAAATTATAATGTATTCCTATTGGAAAATTCAAAAGTATAACTATAATGTTTTACATATGGAAAATTCAAGTGTAAAACTATAATGTTTTATTAATGGAAAATTTAAGAGGAAAACTATAATGCTTTACATATGGAAAATTCAAGTGTAAAACTATAATGTTTTACTAATGGAAAATTTGAGAGGAAAACTATAATGTTTTACATATGGAAAATTCAAGTGTAAAACTATAATACTTTACTAATGAAAATTCAAGTGGAAAGCCATAATGTTTTACTAAAACATTCAAGAAGAAAACTATAATGATTTTATTAATGGAAAATTCATAGAAGAAAACTATAATGATTTTATTAATGGAAAATTCAAGAAGAAAATTGGGATATTTTACTAATGGAAAATTCAAGAGGAAAACTATAATGTTTTACTAATGGAAACTTGAACAGGAAAACTATTATGTTTTACGAATGAAAAATTGAACAAGAAAACTATAATGCTTCGAAAATGTTTCGTCTATTTGATTTGAGACTTTTATGATACAAGAATGAGAATGAAGCTAACGAAATCTTGAATTAGGAAATAACACTATTAAATGGAGGACCTATTGCGTATAATAAATGAAATTATATAGCTTTGGTATAATCTGAAAAGTATTATTTAAAGTAATATAAATTTCAATAATAGAAAATTGTAGAAGAAAATCATTTCATCAGCTAATTGATTTATGAATCGTGTCAAGCACAAATTTTATTGAAACTAATAAAATTTCAGAGCTTGGAAATAACGGTGGAAAAAGAAGGACCATTGACGATAAAAAAATGAAATAGTCTCAATTATCATTATTAAATGTAAATTTAATTTAGTACAACGTTAATTAAATATATGTTAGAAAGTATTAAATAAAAATATATTTTAATAATATTATTTAAAGTAACACAGCGTAAGGAACTTCTAATAACGGAAAACTCAAATAGAAAACTATAATATTTTGAAAATTTTTCGTCAACTATTTGATTTATGAATAATAGCATGCCCGAATAATATTGTGGCTAATGGAATCTCAGACCTGGGAAAAAAATTAAGAAATAACACCGTAAGACTAACAAATTATCGCCCATAAAAAAATTAACTTTATATAATTTACATTTTAACTTTTTAGCACACTGGCTCATTTAGTTAATGTTAAGTGTGTTTTAAATTAAATTATTTAACTCAAATTATTAAAATCTGTTAGCGAACTATTTCATCAAAATCTTTCAATAATGAAAACAAAGTTGTATGCCAAAGGTGATATTTTATTCTTTTATTTTATATTTTATTTTTGCTAAAGTTGATATTTTATTTATGACATATTATTGTGTTTTAAATGTCATTGTAATATTGTACGGTACAGGCTACTATTCCAAAGAAAAAAGATTAAAAAAAAAAAATTTTTTTGTATGCTATGACTAAAATTGGAAAAGGTAAATTCATTATATTAATGAAATGTAAAATGGAATATTGTAAAAGATTTTCTTCTTCTCGATTAACAAATGGAAGTATGGAACATTATCATGAGCAATTTACAAAAACGCTCCATGATAATATACATGAAAATTATTTTTTTTATTAGTATTTTTTTATTTTTCCAATTTTTATGGATGCTGTGTTACGGTAGATATAAACTAATTAACGTACAATCAAGCAAAGGTTTAATCATTTCTTTCTGCATTTTTATGGTCACGGAAGAAGTTAATGAAATTATTGTTACAAGAATTAACATGCATTTTCTCCAAAACATTGAGAATGTTAAACTTAAACTGAATTTAATTTTATTTTATACGAAAGTTTTCAACATTTTACTTTGTCTGTTAAGTTTACGTGAAATTTGATAGTGGAGGTTTCCTTGTCGAACTTAGGGAATATGACTTTCAAGCCAAAATTTTGATATTTTGAAAATTATTCTATGTAAATTTTAGTCAGCAAACAATTTAAGATTTCATTACAAACATAGAGAGTTTTCGTGCTATTATATGTATCAATGATATTAGAAATATATAATTGAATTTACGTTGTTAAAAATGTCCTTTTTCAAAATATTTGCATGCATTTATGTCGATATCGATATGAATATATGTCAGAAATGTCTTCAAACTATGTATTTGTTATTTTCCCAATTTTTATGGCTAGCTGACTTGCTGCAGATTATAATAAATATAATAGGAAATGTAATAAAATAATGGAAAGAAAAATGGAAAAAAGACATAATAAATAGAAGATAAAAAATTGGAAAAAAAACCTCCAAAGATAATAAATAAAGAAATAATAGAAAAATAGAAAGAAAAAAAAAGAAAAGACATATAGTACTAGAAAAAAAAAACAAGACATATCATAAAACTGATTAGCAATTTAATTTTATAATGTCGTTTTTAAAGCATTTTTTTGGACTAACTAATAAAACTAAACTAACTCCATAACTAATAAACTCCATGACTAATTTTCTTTGTAGAAATAAAAAAAAAAATAGATGTATTGTCTTTATTGTTAGTCTTAATGAGTAAAAATAAAATAATTTCTTTTAAATAAAACAAAAACATAATGAATAATTTTATTCGTCTGTTTCAAGTTTCATCTGTACGTGTAATTCCTACTATTTAATGGTACTGTTTGCCAATAGAAATAGGCTTAATTTTTTAAATTTTAAAATACAAAAAAAAAAAAAAAAATAAATAAACCCACAATAATATTACACAGAGAATGGCAAGAAATGAAATAGGAGTAATAAAACAATTTTAGGCGAACACTTTTTTTTTTTTAAGCTACTTTTTTAAACGTCTTTACTTAATGAGAGGAATTGAAAATTGCCTATAGATGAATTAAAAGTATAAATAATTTTTTATGAATATTTTTTTATTTACTTTAATATAAAGAAACACACTGATTAGCACGATTAAATTTATTGTAATTAAACTCATATTTGAGTGATATTTAAATTCATATTTGATCGATATTATAAAAGTTTTCAGCATTAAAAATGATTATGAACGTGAAGTTAAAATATTTTCTTAATTCTTCTATGTACTTTTACAGAAAATATTTCAGAAAACTGTGCAGTGTATACAGAGATACGATATTGTAACTATTGTTTATAGAATATAAAAAACACAACATATTAAAAAATTGAAATAAATATAGTAGTAATGAACATATAAAATTAATTTATTTCAGATTTACTGATAAATTTAGATCATAGTAAATATTGAATCAATTTTTTACAGTTTTATGTATACCAAAAACAAATAAGAAATTGTATTGTTTTTTTAAAAATATTTGAAAAATAACTTTTCGTTAATTTAAAATAAACTATTA
Source organism: Caerostris extrusa (assembly GCA_021605095.1). Lineage (NCBI taxonomy): Eukaryota > Metazoa > Arthropoda > Arachnida > Araneae > Araneidae > Caerostris > Caerostris extrusa. The sequence goes on along the minus strand of BPLR01008084.1, from coordinate 18,548 downwards.
CTGAACACACTAAGCTATACAAAATCTCGATATAACTTTTGATTCTAATGATCATATAAATAATAAACAAATTAATAAAGTATATGATCATAAAATATAACTAAATGCATCATTATAATATTTATTACTCAACTCGAACTTAAATGGGAATCTACATTTATGCAAAATAAATGATTTTAGTAAATAAGGAATAGATTTTTTTAAAGTTTTATGTATACTAAAAAGCAAATAAGAATGTATTTTTTTTTTTTTGTGCCCAAATTTGAAAAATAACTTTTCGTTAATTTAAAATAAACTACTACTGAACACACTAAGCTATACAAAATCTCAATATAATTTTTGATACTAATGATCATAAAAATAATAAACAAACTAATAAAGTATATGACCATATATAAATGCATCTATTAAAATATTTTATTATACAATTCGAATTGTGTAATAAATATTATACGAGATAGGAATAAATATTATAATGATCTATAAAAATCTTAAATATAATAAATATTATCTGAAGTATATATTTAATAGTACCGTTTAATATAATAAATATTATAGTTAAACGAGAATCTGCATTTGTACAAAATAAATATTTTTCAATTTTTAAAAACAATATTTAATAAAAAAGATGAAAACAAATAAAATAAAAACTTACTCTTACACGTATATCTATTTATTACAAGAATATTTTAAATTTTTGAATATTACGAACTGTATACCCAACTGATACATCAGAGTCGAGTGATATGAATACAAAAAAGGTGCATTGTATCTTTTCGATCCTTACTGTGCCCGAATGCAATTAGTGGGCCATTAATGAAAAGTTCAGGTGGCCAATGACAAAACTCGTAAAGAGTGATGCCATTCATCAGCAGGTAAGTTTGAAGACGAATCGTTCATCGAGGTCCAGGTAACGGTTCAATTTCAATGCTGACTTCCTTTCTTTAATAGTTTGGGCGTGGCAACTTGGACATCACAGAAAGGCTGTTCTGAAGACCATTCCGATTCTTAATTCTGAAATAGAATAATAAAAAGCTGTCAACACATACTCATACATAATGAATCTAAATGCAAGTGAACGTTTAAAGTATTCAAAAAGTTTTGTTATTTTTAAATTATAACAGGGTTGTTATTAAGGCTATTATTAATTTTCCAAAGAATATTATCACAATGACGATATTCTATTAAGTTATTTTTAATTTTAAATAAAAAATACTTTACTTTTCTGTAAACATCATACTGTATTTTAAGGTATTGTAGGAAATTTTTTTTTAATGAAGATTGAAAATCAAGATTTAAGAGAAATTCTAAGATAAAAGTGTTCAATCTACAATGCTGTTATTATATCTTAAAATTGTCTATGTTTTTCTAAGCACTAGTGTTGTTCTAAACATTGATAATGTTTTTCTAAATGCTAGTATTCTTCGAAACATTGATAATGTTTTTCTAAACACTAGTATTGTTCTAAACATTGAAAATGTTATAAATATCGATAATGTTATAGACGTTGATAATGTTAAAAAACATATATTTTTTTATAATAAAAAGCAATATTTTTAATTTAATAAAAAAGAATTAATCAATTTTTATCTAGATTAATATATACTGGATTCAGAGAAACAAAACTGTACCTCTCAGTGTGAAAAGTTTTGTTTTAGAAAATATTGACAAACGCGCAACCTTTACATCTGTGTAGAAAAACATTAAAATGTGGGTTAAGCAAATAAACGAGACCATAACTAATAAAAAAAAATAATTAAAAGGTGCTAAATTTTAAACTACAAAGTACCAAAAACATGTTTATTTTTAATGCATTCTTAAAATTTTTATTTATCTCATTGGAGCAAAATTTAAACCATTCGATTTTTAAGAGTTTTTTAAAATTATGTTAAATTCGATTTAGTTAAGTAACTGTGCTAGTCTTTCAATACAACTTCCATGTTCGAATTATAATCAATATCAAGATGAGTTGTTTTCTTTTATAATATTTTCAACATGAAAAATTTGAAGAGTTCACTAGCTCGTGAAGAGGTTGAATAGAAACTGCGTTCCAATTTAAATGTAAATTTCTACTTACACACCCATAATGTTATCTGAGTTTTTCATTCAGAAACATTGGCATTGTGGTGTATTGATAGAATTCTCAAGATGCGGATTCTGTTGAATACGCCAAATTTTTAATGCTTGATGAGATGAATCAATTTTTTTATTAAAATAAACTAGAGCTATCTAACTTTAATCACATCGTGTATGATCATAAGATGATTGAATTACAAACAAATGATGATTAACCCAATACTGAAGATGTTAAGGAATAAAAATTTAGTAATTTTAATAGCTTTCAATGTAAACTAAGGAAATTCAAAATGAATGAGTAGATTTTTGAATTTTTATTTACAATGAATTGAGCAATGATGGTCCACTTATTATACATCAACGGATAAAGGAAAGTTCAAAGTTATTTTATGTATTCAATATGAGTACCATTTGTTATACGGCGAACGTAGAATTAGTGTATATGCTCCTTCATTTTGAATAACCAATTCGTTTTTAAATTTTAAATTTTATTTTCATTTTTAAAAATTTAGAATATTTTCTGTCCTAATCGACTTACATCTTTAATCCTAACGGCTTCTCTGTTATAGGACATAAGCAGAGCTCTTCCTTACTAAGTACAAGGTTAACAAAATGAACAAGAATACAAGGTTATTCAAAATGAAGGAGTTTTTAAATTTTGAGTTTTGAATTTTTATTTACAGTAAATTGGGCAATGGTGGCCCACTTATTACACTAATGGAGAGGAAATTTCAAAGTTATTCTATTAATTCAAAGTGAGCATCATTTATTATGCGACGAACGTAGAAATGGTACATCTGCACGTTCTTTTTGAATAATTCTGTAATTTTCTTTTAATTTAAAATTTCATTTTTAAACTTTTAAATTTAGAATATCTTCCGTCCCTAATCAAATTATCTCTCATCCTAATATTCTTACATGGCATAAACAGAGCTCTTCCTTACTGAGTTATTATACAGGGTTATTCAAAATGAAGGCGAATATTTTAAATTTTTATTTACAACGAACAGGGCAATGATGATGCCGCATATAACAGATCAATGGGCAGATGAAAACTAATATACAAGATTATTCAAAATGAAAGAGCATATTCTAAGTTTGCCGCATAACAAACGATGCTCACGTTGAATGCATAAAATAATTTTGAACAATAAAATAACTCTGAACTTTCCTCCATTCATTGTTTGTTGTGTAATATGCGGCATCATCGTTGCCCCGTGCATTTTAAATAAAAATTTAAAATATTCTCATTCATTTTGAATAACCCTGTATAATAACTCAGTAAGAAGAACTCTGTTTATGCCATGTAAAGACCCGTTTGGATGAGAGATTCAAGTTGGTTAGTACAGAAGACATCTCAAACTAAAAAAGTTTTAAAAATAACATTTAAAACTTATAAAAATAATTACAGGGTTATTCAAAATGAAGGAACAGATGTACGAGTTCTACCTTTTTGCATAACAAATGGTGCTCGTACTGAATGCATAAAATAACTTTAAACTTTCCTCCGTTCATTGTTGTGTAATATGTTCGCCATCATTGGCCCGTTCATAATAAATAAAAAGTTAAAATCTGCTCCTTCATTTTGAATAATCCTGTATAATAATTTATTAAGGAAGAACTCTGTTAATGTGGGGCCTGATGGCCGAATGGCTAGCTCTCTGGCGTTCGGTACCACAGGTATCGGGTTCAAATCCCGGCTTTGCCTATGGGTGCTGTAGTGGTTCGGAATCCACTTTAAACCGTAGGTCCCGGTCCTAATAGGATCGTAGAGCGTTGCGGGGGGCATTGTTACTCCGCGTCCGTATCTTCAAGTTACACTCGCCCCTGGGTAATGCAAAAGTGAGTAACGTCTGTGCATCTAAGGCATCCAAGACGTCCATGTCTGTTTGCCAGCTGCATTGGGAAAACAAACAACCTCTGTTAATGCTATGTGAGACCATTGGGATGAAAGATGTAAATTGGTTAGGACCCGAAGTTATTCTAAATATAAAAATAAAGTTTGAAATCTATAAAAAGTATTACAGGGTTATTCAAAATGAATTAGCAGATGTGTACCAATTTTGCGTTTAGCGCATAATAAATTGCAACCACTTTGAATGCATAAAATAACTCTGAACTTTCCTCTATTCATTGTTGTGTAATATGTTGCGAAATCATTGTCCGTTCATTATAAATAAAAATTCAAAATCTGCTGCCTCATTTTGAACAAACCTACAGATTACACCATTAATAATATTTTAATTAATATATATTTTTAATTAGTAACTAAAATTAAAACATTTGGTAAGTTTTTGACGTAGGAAACTTTACTGACAAAATTTGAAATTTTAAGAAACTAGTTTACAATTGTAGTAAGATGCAAATGTAATTACGATAATATAAAACAGTGTTTTCGTATTAATAAATGAAATACTTTTGAACAATGTATAAATCTGTTATAATTTTTTCTGAATAAGTTAGATTGCCTTCTTTTTGCTGAAGATTTAATTTATAAGAAATTGTTTATAAAGAATTGACAAAAAAAAAAAAAAAAAAGAAAGGCATTAGGATAATTATTTTATTCACTTATTCACTTGTATACTTACTAAAAATATATAATTTTATTTTGATTTGTTTTCCCGGATTCAGTGTCACAGGAAGTATTTTCTGGAGAAAAAAAAAAAATGGCAATCATGTTTTAGAGATTTTTAAGCAGTTCATTTAAGTGCCACTTGTGTATGATGAAAATAATTACTAAAATTTAACTCTTACAATCAAGTAAAAATTTGGAAAGATATTCTTAATGTCTATAGTTTTATTTTTCTCCGAATCTGTTGGTCAGTTATCGTAATGCGAGCTTGAATGAAGATAATACTAGGATAAAATTAAAAAGAATTTAACACATTTTTAATTCATAGGAGAAAAAAAAAAAATTATTTTTAATATTTTAATACTTATTTTTTTAATATATCCTGTCTAGAAATCTACTAGTAGCAGATGGTCTTATCCCACCATGGGATTGTTGCGCCAGTGAAGATTGGTTTTGTTTGTCACTGTACTGTCATCTTGTGCCAATGAAGAAGAATACTTATTTTTAATACTTTTTTAAAGTACGCTATTATAGTATACTATAACAATGAAATATATATTGATTTATTCAGTAAATAAATTGAATACAAAAATTTTCATTTACAATAAAATTTACAAAATTTCCTTTTAAATTTAGTTACAATCAAACATGTTTTTTATGCGGAGGATAGGATCCGCATAAAAGAAATCGCATAAAAAATATCTTGAAACTTCATACATAAATATAAAATATATTGCTTGTAACACATTTAAAAAAATTTATGCTGTAAATAGGTAGCATAAAAAAAGTCTCACATAGAAAATATGTAAATCAAAACTTTACGATGTAGTATTACCTCACATCTAATAACATTCGTCGTAATGGGATGATATAATATCAGGTGGGCCATCTGTTGGGTTTTTACTAATTTTCATGTTATTTTGGCAGTCTGATGGCTAGTTGGCTAGCGCTCTGGCCTCTGATACCACAGGCTTCAGATTCGAACCCTGGCTGTGGCAGGGATGTTTGTGAGTGGTACGGAATCCATGTTAAACTGTAGGTTCCGGTCTAATTAGCCTAAAGTGCACACAAAATGACCGCAGAGGGACAAATCAAACCCACTCAAATCATGTTATTTTTGACAACTACCTGTTATTTGCTTTTTGAATTACATTTTTAAATTAATGTTTATTCATAATATGCATTTGAAACATTTTTTTAAATTTATATCATCGTCGTCGGCGTGACAGAATCATGATGGGTCAATGCCGTCTGTCTACTGGCAAATTTCAAGACGAGATGTTTTCTTTTACAGGGTAGGGGCCCAAACTCTACAGCCATATTAGACCGGGACCTATGGTTTAAAATGGATTCCGAACCACTGCAAACATCCATGGCACCGCCGGGACTCGAAAATGAAACCTGTGACACCCAGCCTCAGAGCTCTACGATTTATTTATATACGACACAAAAGAAAGCGCATATAAAAATCACACAAAAACACACACCAAAAAGGGCCGCTTAAAAAAACATTTGTACTTTTAAACATTTTGTAAAAAAAAGGACATAAAAATATATGCCAAGAGAGATGTTTTATATCAGTATAATTTTTTAAAAATACCGAACTAAAATATAAAATGTCATTCATAATCACATCTAATTAACTGTCATACTTAGAGTTTAATAAACAGTCATTATAAAAAATGCATATGTATTTCAATACATTTGCTCAATTTTTTCCTTTGCAAGAGAAGAAAACAGGCAATGAGTACGTTTCAGTTTTTCTATACAAAGGTAAAGCTCCAACTTTACGATATTTTCTATTTTTTTCTCACGATATCGTGGAATTTATCGCATGACTGAGGCTTGGTCCTTTTTTTTTTATTTTAGACACATGCTCAGTTGGAAATTCAAGGTCAAGTCATTCAAAAAAAAATTATAATAATAAAATAATAAAAAAATATAAGCATTTTATTTTTTAAATAAATTTTTCCTTACAATGAAAAATTGCGGACATGAGAAACGGAACAGAGAATAACCAAAATTTAAGTGTGTCACCAATAAATTTCGTAGAATTTATTCTATGATGTAATCGCAAAGTAAAATAAAAGAAAGTGACTTCAAAGTTGATGCAAGTTATTTTAAAAAGATAACTTAATTATTTTTGAAATACAGAATAATTATTCAAAAGTTAATATGATACAAAAGCAATATGTCATTTATGTAACGCATTTTTGAAAAAAAAATCATTAAAATATACCGAATAAAACTTACATGCCTATTGTGATTCCATTCTTGTATTTGAAAATATTCGTAATTGAAAAGTTAAATATATATTTGTATAATTGAAAACTCATATATTTATATGTAAAAATAAATATCATAGATCTTGAAAACATATTATTTGATGTGCAATTAATAATAGAATTATACTTTGTTGCACTTAAAAATTTGGTTATTATTCTAGTAGTTACTCCACACTTACATTGGTTATTTATTTTAATAAATTAAAAAAAAGTCATTTTGAAAAAATCTAAAAGCAATAGATTACCTCTTAGATATCTCTAGTCTTGGATGTTCTGGCATCTTCTCTCTAGTTAGATGTCTTAGACAGTTTGGCAAATTCTTAGGTTTACAGTTTAGGTTTATTTTTACCTAAATTTAAATTCAAAATAAATTTATTTATTCAATTAAAGTAAAGATTTTTATATTTGTTTGTATGCTTTTGAATCACAAAAACTTGATTATCATTAAAAAAAAATTAAATCCTTTTGACATGCGTGTATGGTTTGGTTTAGTTTGTCGCTCTACGGTCGTTTTGTGCACACTTTAGGCCGGATTCCTAACCACTTACAAACACCCATGCCACTGCCAGGATTCGAACCTGAAGCCGTGGTACCAAGGAAAAGTGCTAGCTAATGGCCATTAGGCCGCATATACATTGACAGAAAGATAATCAGAAAAATGCTAAGTCGATCAAAAAATAATAGAGCAAATACTAGCTAGGCCAAAAAATCAGAAAGAAAATACTAGGTAAGTCACAATTTTTTCAGGGCATATATTAAACTATTTCAACCCAAATACAAAACATAATAAAAATGGATACAAAAGATAAAATATTTCTCGTACTGAACCAATGTGCGTAATAAAAAAAAAATCTTGTTTAGAGCGTACCAAAAAATTTTGAAATTATTAATGTAATTAAAATCAAATTACAATTTTTCACGAAAATTAGATTAAAGGAAATTTATGAATTAATTGGGCTCGTATTTCAGGTTTAATATCCTTTCGTTTAGTCTTTGTTAATTTCAAATATTATGTTTTGGAAAAGTTTTGAGATTTAAAATAGTTTTCGTTATACCAAGTTTTATTATTTTAAATAAATTTAAATTACTCAATCGAAACAGTTGGCTATAGTGCTATTTTAAAATTAAGAAAGTTAATAATGGGACATGGGATCAAATTTAGCATTCATATTGTGCTTATGTACCGGGATGTCATTAATTGAGCATATATATGAAAATATCAAAATTAGAAAGAAAATAATAGTATAGCAATATAAATAACATGAGGATGTATGAAACTATAAAGATACAAAACGTCAATTATAGCGAAGATGTATATATATTACTAAGATACACAATGCTAATGTCAATTATAGCGAGGATGTAATGATATTACAAAGATACATAAATGTCAATTACAACAAGGAGGATTTAAATATTATAATGCTGCACAATGTCAATTATAGCGAAGATGTATTGTATAAATAATACCGATGATATATAACATTGCAAAGATGTATAATTCTAGTTATAGTGAGATGCTTAAATAAATTATGTGAGATTGTATAATACTACAACGATGCATGATGTGAATTATAGCGAGAATATATGATATTACAAAGTTACATAATGCCAAATATAGCGAGGATGAATAACAGAGAGAATACATAATGCTACAAGGATACGTAACATCAATTATAGCTAGGAGGCATAATATAAATAATAGCGAGGATGAATAATAGAGAGATTACATAATGCTACAAGGATACGTAACATCAATTATGGCTAGGATGCATAATATAAATAATAGCGAGGATGAATAATAGAGAGAATACATAATGCTACAAGGATACGTAACATCAATTATAGCTAGGATGCATAATATAAATAATAGCGAGGATGAGTAATAGAGAGAATACATAATGCTACAAGGATACGTAACATCAATTATGGCTAGGATGCATAATATAAATAATAGCGAGGATGAATAATAGAGAGAATACATAATGCTACAAGGATACGTAACATCAATTATAGCTAGGATGCATAATATAAATAATAGCGAGGATGAGTAATAGAGAGAATACATAATGCTACAAGGATACGTAACATCAATTATAGCTAGGATGCTTTAATAATATAAATAATAGCGAGGATGAGTAATAGAGAGAATACATAATGCTACAAGGATACGTAACATCAATTATGGCTAGGATGCATAATATAAATAATAGCGAGGATGAATAATAGAGAGAATACATAATGCTACAAGGATACGTAACATCAATTATAGCTAGGATGCATAATGTAAATAATAGCGAGGATGAATAATAGAGAGATTACATAATGCTACAAGGATACGTAACATCAATTATAGCTAGGATGCATAATATAAATAATAGCGAGGATGAATAATAGAGAGAATACATAATGCTAAAGGATACGTAACATCAATTATAGCTAGGATGCATAATGTAAATAATAGCGAGGATGAGTAATAGAGAGATTACATAATGCTACAAGGATACGTAACATCAATTATAGCTAGGATGCATAATATAAATAATAGCGAGGATGAGTAATAGAGAGAATACATAATGCTACAAGGATACGTAACATCAATTATGGCTAGGATGCATAATATAAATAATAGCGAGGATGAATAATAGAGAGATACATAATGCTACAAGGATACGTAACATCAATTATAGCTAGGATGCATAATGTAAATAATAGCGAGGATGAGTAATAGAGAGATTACATAATGCTACAAGGATACGTAACATCAATTATAGCTAGGATGCATAATATAAATAATAGCGAGGATGAGTAATAGAGAGAATACATAATGCTACAAGGATACGTAACATCAATTATAGCTAGGATGCATAATATAAATAATAGCGAGGATGAGTAATAGAGAGAATACATAATGCTACAAGGATACGTAACATCAATTATAGCTAGGATGCATAATATAAATAATAGCGAGGATGAGTAATAGAGAGAATACATAATGCTACAAAAGGATACGTAACATCAATTATGGCTAGGATGCATAATATAAATAATAGCGAGGATGAATAATAGAGAGAATACATAATGCTACAAGGATACGTAACATCAATTATAGCTAGGATGCATAATATAAATAATAGCGAGGATGAATAATAGAGAGAATACATAATGCTACAAGGATACGTAACATCAATTATGGCTAGGATGCATAATATAAATAATAGCGAGGATGAATAATAGAGAGAATACATAATGCTACAAGGATACGTAACATCAATTATAGCTAGGATGCATAATATAAATAATAGCGAGGATGAATAATAGAGAGAATACATAATGCTACAAGGATACGTAACATCAATTATGGCTAGGATGCATAATATAAATAATAGCGAGGATGAGTAATAGAGAGAATACATAATGCTACAAGGATACGTAACATCAATTATAGCTAGGATGCATAATATAAATAATAGCGAGGATGAGTAATAGAGAGAATACATAATGCTACAAGGATACGTAACATCAATTATAGCTAGGATGCATAATATAAATAATAGCGAGGATGAATAATAGAGAGAATACATAATGCTACAAGGATACGTAACATCAATTATAGCTAGGATGCATAATATAAATAATAGCGAGGATGAGTAATAGAGAGAATACATAATGCTACAAGGATACGTAACATCAATTATAGCTAGGATGCATAATATAAATAATAGCGAGGATGAATAATAGAGAGAATACATAATGCTACAAGGATACGTAACATCAATTATAGCTAGGATGCATAATATAAATAATAGCGAGGATGAATAATAGAGAGAATACATAATGCTACAAGGATACGTAACATCAATTATGGCTAGGATGCATAATATAAATAATAGCGAGGATGAATAATAGAGAGATACATAATGCTACAAGGATACGTAACATCAATTATAGCTAGGATGCATAATATAAATAATAGCGAGGATGAATAATAGAGAGAATACATAATGCTACAAGGATACGTAACATCAATTATAGCTAGGATGCATAATATAAATAATAGCGAGGATGAATAATAGAGAGAATACATAATGCTACAAGGATACGTAACATCAATTATAGCTAGGATGCATAATATAAATAATAGCGAGGATGAGTAATAGAGAGAATACATAATGCTACAAGGATACGTAACATCAATTATAGCTAGGATGCATAATATAAATAATAGCGAGGATGAGTAATAGAGAGAATACATAATGCTACAAGGATACGTAACATCAATTATAGCTAGGATGCATAATATAAATAATAGCGAGGATGAATAATAGAGAGAATACATAATGCTACAAGGATACGTAACATCAATTATAGCTAGGATGCATAATATAAATAATAGCGAGGATGAGTAATAGAGAGAATACATAATGCTACAAGGATACGTAACATCAATTATGGCTAGGATGCATAATATAAATAATAGCGAGGATGAATAATAGAGAGAATACATAATGCTACAAGGATACGTAACATCAATTATAGCTAGGATGCATAATATAAATAATAGCGAGGATGAGTAATAGAGAATACATAATGCTACAAGGATACGTAACATCAATTATAGCTAGGATGCATAATATAAATAATAGCGAGGATGAATAATAGAGAGAATACATAATGCTACAAGGATACGTAACATCAATTATAGCTAGGATGCATAATATAAATAATAGCGAGGATGAGTAATAGAGAGAATACATAATGCTACAAGGATACGTAACATCAATTATGGCTAGGATGCATAATATAAATAATAGCGAGGATGAATAATAGAGAGAATACATAATGCTACAAGGATACGTAACATCAATTATAGCTAGGATGCATAATATAAATAATAGCGAGGATGAGTAATAGAGAGATTACATAATGCTACAAGGATACGTAACATCAATTATGGCTAGGATGCATAATATAAATAATAGCGAGGATGAATAATAGAGAGAATACATAATGCTACAAGGATACGTAACATCAATTATAGCTAGGATGCATAATATAAATAATAGCGAGGATGAATAATAGAGAGAATACATAATGCTACAAGGATACGTAACATCAATTATAGCTAGGATGCATAATATAAATAATAGCGAGGATGAGTAATAGAGAGAATACATAATGCTACAAGGATACGTAACATCAATTATAGCTAGGATGCATAATATAAATAATAGCGAGGATGAGTAATAGAGAGAATACATAATGCTACAAGGATACGTAACATCAATTATAGCTAGGATGCATAATATAAATAATAGCGAGGATGAGTAATAGAGAGATACATAATGCTACAAGGATACGTAACATCAATTATAGCTAGGACGCATAATGTAAATAATAGCGAGGATACATAATATAAATAATAATAACGATGCATACATCCTTTCATGATTGTCGTTCATGCGAAAATGCATTAGTAAAAACGAATATCCGTTAAACCTTTACCTTCAAATATTTTTTGTTTACTTATGATATTAAAGTAAAATTTGTTTTAAAAAGAAATCACATCATAGAGACATTTTATGTGTTAATGGGCAATAACATTAAAAAAAAACACCGTTTAATAATTTTATTTTAGTATCCATAAACAAATTTTTATTACTGGGCTGTATAAATAATGAAAGATCATGATCACATGCTTTTCTTAATGTTGCAAACAGCTAAATCTTTTAAAGCACAGCAGCAATAGTGATCAGTCTTGTTATTATATAACAGCCAATAAAGTTTATAAATCATAAAGCAGATACTACCCATTCATTAAAAAAGTAGCCAAGTTCAATAACGTAGGAATATCAGAATTATGAACGAGCGTTGTAAAACAATTACAGTGTTTTATTAAATAAACTGACATCTCCAGCAATTAATTTATATTTTAGACTTAATATAATATATTTCGGTCCTAATATCCTAGTCCTGTTTAATATTTTAGCAATTAATTAATTTTTTAAAAATCATGCAGGTGCATGATATGATTTTATTTTATTTTCCTCGAAGCCACTTTTAAGATATTCAGCAAAATGCATTTATATCATGAAATATGAAATATGAAATATTTTCGTTATTTCAGGAGTTTTGTAACACAGGAATTTGTGCTAGTTTTTAAAAACTCAATTATATTTTCATACCACCACATTTTTATAGATTTAACTTTCCTCATACCATAATAATTCACACGTGATAATGAATGTCTTTTACTGTTTGTAAAATTTTAAAACATTGAAATTTTTTATGTCAGACAGTCAACTGGCATTCACTGTTACGATGGATTACGTAACAAGTCTAGATTACACTTGGTGCAGCTCAAAGAACTGGTCACTTTACATCATAAACAGAGAAAGAGGAAGAAATTCCTTTCTGACGGTTATGAAAAAAATAGTAAGTAGTGAAAAAAGTAAAATTATTTCTAGTGTTGTATTAATGTGTCCGAAAAGTAAGACCAATTTTCAATTTAAAATTCCCGAGCATATTGAATTTTTGTTCAGGTTGCTGGCATTATCCTTGACACTTATGTAAAATTTGACGTTAAAATATTCATTAGTGTTTGAGTCACGCTTGGCTTTGTGAGACGCTAAAATTGATTCCGGCGATTTTTGAAAAGTCTGGATTCATTGAGCAAAGAACTTGTATTCAATTTTGTTTGCGTAAACGTATAGAATGTTGCAGAAGGCATTCGGTGAGCATTCCTATATTGGAAAGAAATGTTTAGAAGTGGTATAAACAGTTCAAAGAAGGCAGAGAACGCGTTGAAGACGAAGAACGCTCTGGTCGACTATCAACCTCAACCGACGAAGCTTAAGTCAAAAAATTAAAGATTTGGTGCTTGAAAACCGACGATTTACAATAATGATGATGTTGGAATTTCAAAAGGATCAGTCAATTCCATTTTGGGCCTTAAACGCGTCAAATCTCGATTGGTACCGAAAACACTGAATGCACCAGCTCACACTGCATTGATTCTTCGTGACTTTTTCGCCAAAAATGAAACCCATATAGTTCCACAACCACTGTATTCACACCGTGCGATTTCTATCTATTCCCTAAACTCCAAAAGACCATTCAGGGGACGCCGTTTTGAGTCGATTGAAGAGATTCAACGTTAATCGGCGTGCGCTTTGAAGGCTATCCCTGCCGATGACTTTTTAGCATGCATTGAGGATTAGAAAAAGTTGACATAGGTGCATTATGTCCGGAGGATTACTTTGAAGGCGATGAAATAAATTTGGAAGAATGAATAAAGAGTTTTTGAAAAAAAAATAATTGTCTTACTTTTTGGGCACAGTAGTAAGTAGAGATAAATAAACCGTGTAAGTAGAGAATATTTTTCAAATCCATATGCTCAAATGAAGGAAATGTTTTAAATAAAGAACAAATAAATCTTCACTAAAGTAAATAATAAAAATATGTTTATGTCATGACTCAAGCAATTTTCTCTGTAAAAAAGAATGCTTAAGTTGATTAGTTGAGCAATATTTTCTTCTGTTTTTCAACAAGATGGAACACAGCTTCTCTTGCTGCTGTTTATTTGTGAATAATCACGTCGTGAACATTTTTGATACAGGAAGTGTTTTGAATTCACTTAAACAAATTGGTTGTCCTACTTTATCCACGATTATTATTCAAGGTCTTTATGTCAAAGACGGAAATTCAAGATGAAATTCTAACCATAAACGTAGACTCGCATACATATAAAAGCATTATGTTCTTTTTCGAGATTGGATATAGTAGCTATATTTTGCATGTTCTTGTAGAAAATTTAAGTGAATATTTTAGGAGTATTGAGACACAAAAAGAAATGAAATTAATACATTTAATAAAAATTATTTTATTTGTTAACAATTTAAAAGTTGATATTTTTTTAAAAAGCCTCTATAATGGAAACAAAAACTCGTATTACGTCAGGACTGACAATGTTTCATACTATGTAATAACGTTGCTTCTTAAAAATAAAACACTTAACAGCTCCATTATTTTTATTTTTAATTTATAATGCAATTTTGGCTGTTAATCCATTTTGGATATAAAAGGAATAAAGCGTAATAAAATAAATATTATTTTATTAAATTTAAAATATCATCAAGACGTTAAAAGGAATTTCTACTTTCTTTAATAATGAAATATAAATTACACGTAATGTTTTTTTAAATAGACATAAAATCTTTAATATTAAAATAGACATAAAATGTTTAATGTTAAAATAAATATAAAATGTTTAACGATGAGTTAACGTGTATGTTAGTTATCAGTTAAATGTTAACTCACATGAACACAATGTTGGAAATATGTGGAAAAGGAGAGCAACATGAAACTGAAAATCAATCATAAATATTAAGTTCGTAGCCAAATTTAAAATTTAAATTAAAAAGTTAATAACGTTTTTAAATAGACATAAACAGGAATGAAATGGTAAATGATTTAGTATTTCATTTACATGAATGCAATATGAGATTTAAAAAATGGTGAAAATAATGATGACGTGGATTAAAAATGAAATTGAATAATGAAGCGTAAAAGGGAAAAATATTATATTAAAAATAAAACTAGTTTGAAAAACTGAAAATAATATTAATTTAATAATTAAATTAAAAATTGACATAAAATGGAACTTTGAAATTTATCTTGCTTCCATTAAATGTTTATAAAATTAATAAATTTACTTACATACTTCAACCAATTAAAGCTGTAAAATTTAGTCAATGGAATATATATATATATATATATATATATTAATTTTCAAATACAATAGGATTGTGGTGATTAATATTGCTGATATAAAGATTTGTAATTTGCATAAATTAAATAACACTTATTTTAATAAACTCTAATGGAATGATATGTATTGTATTAGCAATTTGAATTTTTAGTAAATATTTCAGTGAACAGGGTTTACAAAAATTAATCAGGGTTATAAATGCATTAGATATATTGAAATTAGATACAGCACTAAAAAGTTTTACGGGATTTACATTGAAATTTAGTATATAGAATTGAAGATTATAACGATGTTAAAAAGTTTGGCTTGTCGCTCTGCGATCATTTTCTGCACACTTTGTGATATTTACACCGGGACATATGACTTAACGTGGAATGTGAACCACTAACAAGCATGTATGCCACCACTAAGATTCGAAGCAAAGCCTGTGGTACCAACGGCCAGAGAGGGCTAGCCAATTGGCCATCACGCCTACGATGTTTAAAGGACAATGATAATAAGTTGCATAGTTTATTGCAGAAGAAAATTAACTTTCTTTACGAAAATTTAAAAATAAAAAAGATTGCTGCTCTGACAGCCTTTTTAAATTTTTCATGGAGACTAGAGCAATTATTATAAGTGTCGCTTATTATCAGGTAATGTATTTTTTTCTTCGTATTGCAAAAAAAAAATTTTTGGAAATTTTAGTTCTTTCTTCATTCTTTTTACTTTTTTTTTAAACCTCAGAAGAATTTATTTTTTACTGTAGAAAACTTTCTTTTGTAAATAATTATTTAATTAAATCAAAATATTAAATTTGTTAAAAATATGATAAAATTATAAAATCATGTTGAATTAAGTTACTATCGCTATAGCTTTTCAAAAATGAATGAATGAATAAATAAATAAATAATAATAAATAGATAAATATAAATGAAAAAATAAAAAATAAATAAATCGATATTTTTTTCTCCTGGTCGTTTTTTAAATTTCTTCCTCTGAGAATAAATTTAGGATTAATTGCACATTTTCAAAGAGAACTTGCTAATATCGTCGAATGAATTTATTAAAGGCTATTGGATAACGCTAGTAAAGTGCATAATGAATGGAAAATTAAACATGACTATTTTATGTATATTTATAGCTGAATTAATTTTATCTGACGAACTAAAAATAAAGAATCATCAATTGATACTTTTATTTTAACTAAATAATTATTAGAATAATAAAATATTTTAAATTAAAATAATAAATTCCTCTGAGATTTTTAAAGGAGAAAAAATAATGAAATGAAATAAAAATCTTTAGAAAGAATTTAAAGCAATATCAATAAAAAACAGCATTGCCTTTTAATAATTGCAACTACTAATATTAATTATATGCTTCATAAAAAATTAAAAATCTTAAAGAAATTTGAAAACCTTACTTTTGGAAATATATCTTCCATTTTTTTTCAAATTTAGATAAATAAGTTTAATTTCGTTTAAAATAAATATTGCATTAGCAAACATTTTTTTTTTTTCTAAATTTATGAACGAGCTTAAAAATTAAATTGCAATATTTATGATTAAAAAAAATGATAGAAGATTACGAATAAAAACGATATTATGTTAAAATGTTTAGATTTAATTGTACATTTTGATGGTTTAAAATGATTTACAAAATAAAAATTTTAGAAAGACATTGCAGAATTTAATATGAGCAGTCAACAGTATTTTATTTGAAAAGTTATAAATTAAAAAAAAAAAAAAAAGAGATTTTTGTTACCGATTGAATAATTTTAACACAATAACCATGTTACTTTAAATCATGTTACATTAATGTTATACTTTTTTTACAGAAAAAAACAGTAAGCTGGCTTTTAAACGATTGATCCTATTCACCTATTATTGTTTAAATCATATTCTATATTTATGTATCTGCTAAAGTGGCAGATCCATCGTTGTATGGGTGATATTCTTTATAATATGCTCTAAACTATTATTTTGAAACGATATCTTCCCAAAATTTCCAAAAAATTTAAATAGTAAAATAAATTTAACAATTAAATAAAAAAAAAAATCTATTTTAATTATATAATAATAACATACTTTTTAACACAAATTAATAAAAATACAAAAGTTATTTAGTACAATAAAAATACATTTAAGAATAAACAAATGCTTTTAAAAATAAGATAAAATATTTAAGATTTGTTTATGCAATTTTAAAACAAGATCCAAAATACGTTGTGATTTTGTGTGTGCAAACAAATAGCAATAAATCGAATATTTTGCCGAAAAGGACGAATTTCGATTGGACCATGCGGTGAAACATAAAACAGAGCAATTATTTAAAAAATCGTATCACTCCCCCTTCCCTTATCTGACTCCCCCTCTCTTCCTACTGCATGTCCAATCAACTGTAAATTCAGCAAACGATTCAAAGTATTTGATGTGCAGAAAATAAATTGCTGAAAAGTTCCACCTACCTTCTCTATTGATAACGGAAACGAGACATTTGTCTTTGAAATTGAAACATTCCAGTGAGTTGTTATCTGCTCTGGAATTCTGACGTCTTCCAACTGTAAAACAACAACATTAATTCAGTTGTCAAGTTGTCTGCAGTTATCAAGCAAAGCGAATAGAAAATTGAAAAAGAGATAAGGTAAGTAAAATTTGGATTATCTTTTACATATTTATAAGCAATATTAAAAATGATATATGTAATAGATATGTGAAATAATTATTTATATTATTAAACTCCAATTCAATTATATTTTTTAATGATTCTGAACGTACGTTAAAATTAACAAACTATTAAATTTGTTAATTCATTTCTGAAACATAATTTACTACCTTCAAAATGTTTTTGACCAAATACAAAT
>BPLR01008083.1:0-34353 GCA_021605095.1 Caerostris extrusa | reverse complement strand
ATATAAAATATCTAATTTTATAAATATAATTTTGTTTGCATTATTTCCATGTTTCTGAAACTGTAAGAATTGAGGTACTTATTATGGGTACCTTTATGAAATTTAAGCATTTACAGGAAAATTAGATATAATAATGAAAGTTTAAAATATATAATAAGAGCAAAATATATTTAGTTGTATTTTGTCCTTTTTATTCATCAAAATTGATTTTATAGTTAATAATTAAAATAATATTTTTTGGAAATAGCCAGATAAACAATGGAAAAATTGGCTTGAAATACTTCCCAATGCAGCTTTAACATTGTTGCAACAACATGCTTTACAATATGGACTCACTTCTACAGAACAATGTGTTTGGTGTGTTTGACATTTACTTTATTATACCCTGTAATCTAAAGTTAAATTAGTATAACCACTGTTATTAAATATTTGTGTAAATTATGTATTTTTGAAAAATCATACTGCTTCCTATTCCTTGATCTGAATGTGCATGCCTGCGTGTGTGTGTTTTTTGAATGTTAAAATTCAAGTATTCGATTTACAAAACGTATTCATTAAAATGATTTTTATTTGTTTTATTATCTTCATTTTTAAATTTTAATATATTTTTTTTAGTATTAGATTATAAAAATATAAAACATATACAATTTTAATATTATTGTTCTCTAGTTATGAAGTGAAATAACTCCATTTCTTTATATATCATATTTTTATAAAAATTAAAGTATAATATATTTTAGAATATTCATTTTGTTCTTTCGAATTAAAAGACATTTTTTTTCAGTCTTATTAACTTTTGCTAATGAAGAAAAATAACAAAAATTTTAAGAACTGAGAAATAATTCTTAAATACAGAAATTGCAGTTTATCTTATAGTACTATCAGAGTTTAATTTTCTTAAATACATAATTTCTTATTGATTAAAAGAAATGGGGTGGTTAGGAAGTTTGTCAAATTGTGAAAATAATAGAAACACTCCAACTTTGTTGTCAATTTTAATATCTGAAAGAAATATTTTTAATTAAAAATCATTATTTACTTTTATAGCTTTCCATTACATTGTTTGACCAAATAAAGTAATTTATAGAGAAATGACTTATTTTCTTTTAATTATTAATAAGTTGACATTTTTCGTTAATAAAAATATAATTTTTTACTAATCTCTCATTAGAAATATTTGTAACTACATGTTTTTACGATGCCTAAATAATTAAAAAGTTAAAATTAATTGAAAAAAAAAAATTATATATTAAGTAATTTTTTCTATTATAAAAATTTTAATTTATCATGCAGTTCATGGATTGTCGCTTCAGCATTGAAGATAAATCAAGAAGGACGCATTAGTTTTTACTTCTTGCATACCCTTTTAGAAGGTTTAATATCTGATATTTATCAAGATCCAATTGAACCATATTTGGAAGGAGCACTTGGCTCTGCTATTATTAAGTTTTCTGAGTACAACAAAAGTGTTCTGGGGAATTTACACAATTATTTTGAAGTTCAAATTGTAGAAGAAGCGGATGAATTGTTTTATCTCTTAAAGTATGTTTATTTACAAGTCAGTTTAACACTATTCACTGATTACTTCATAAATATAATTAAATAGCAATTTAAAATTAGTGCATTTAAGAACTAACATTTAGAAACAAAATACTAAAAGGTGAAAAATTATTAATTAGCATTTTATCATTTATTGACTTTTATCATTATTTCAAATTTAGATAATGTTAATTATTAAATAACATTATTTTTAATTTTGTATAAATGTAGGTTAATTCTTGTAATGAAATTGACAGGACCTCATTAACTGTAGGAAATGTTTAGATATCTTTCAGCTATATTGTATTCCCTATTGATAATAAAATTAAGCACAATATATGTAAAAAGCACAATATAAGTAATTTTCTTGCAATGAACTTTTTTTCATTAATTAAAGCATTAGTATTAAGATATTTATAATTTAATTTAATTTTTTTCAGATCTATGTGTAGTGTAGAAATGCAAACCTATAGCAATTTTTTGGATTCATATGTTGTTATTGCTGTAGGTATAACTTTTTCAACAATTCAATTTTTATTTTATTTTGTTCATTTTTTTAAATAAAATTTTAACTTTAAAAATTTAATTATATTAGTATTTTATTAAAAACATTTAAAAAAATATCTTTTGTTGTTCTAAATTTATATTATATGTTAACTAATAGCCAATACAATATTTGTAATAAAAATTATTTTTTTTATAAAAAGTAGTTGCAAGTATATTTATCATTTTTATTACAAAATGTTGAAAATATATTCAAAGCCATATCAAGTTTTCCTATTTTATTATCAAAAAAATAAAAAATAAGAAATTGTATTTTTAATATGAATGAAACTGGGTCTTTAAAAATTCTGCATACTTAGTATTTTTAAAGATACAGTTTCATAATTCATAGTTTCTTAAGTTTCAAAAAAAAAAGAAATTTGAATTATGATATGAGATTATAAAAATTAAGCTGCAATAATTACTATTTATTTCCAGGATAAAGAAATCTTTTTTACTGTATATATATAATTTTTATACACATATATATATATACACTGAAGTGACAAAAGTCATGGGATACCTCTTAATATCGTGTTGGCCCTCCTTTCGCCCGGCGAAGTGCAGCAATTCGACGTGGCATGGACTCAACAAGTCGTTGGAATTCTTCTGCAGGAATATTGAGCCATGCTGTCTCGATAGACGTCCATAATTGTGAAAGCGTTGATGGTGCAGGATTTTGGACACGAACAGACCTCTCGATGATGTCCCATAAATGCTCGATGGGATTCATGTCGGGCGATCTAGGTGGCCAGATCATTCGTTGGAATTGTCCAGAATGTTCTTCAAACCAATCGCGAACAGTTGTGGCCCGGTGACATGGCGCATTGTCATCCATAAAAATCCCATCGTTGCTTGGGTACATGAAGTCCATGAATGGCTGCAAGTGATCTCCAAGTAGCTGAACATAAGCATTTCCTGTCAATGTTCGGTCCAGTCGCACCAGAGGACCAAGTCCATGCCATGAAAAAAGCCCACACCATTACGGAGCCACCACCAGCTTGAACAGTGCCTTGCTGACAGTTTGGGTCCATGGCTTCGTGGGGTCTGCGCCACACTCGAACCCTACCATCAGCTCTTACCAACGGAAATCGTGACTCATCGGACCAGGCCACGGTTTTCCATTCATCTAGGGACCAACCGATATGCTCACGTGCCCACGAGAGTCGCTGCAAGCGATGTCGTTCTGTCAGTAAAGGCACTCGAGTCGGTCTTCTGCTGGAATAGCCCAAGAAAGCCAAATTTCTCCGCACAGTTCTAACAGACAAGTCCCTTGTACGTCCCACATTGATTTCTGCGGTTATTTGACGTAGTGTTGCTTGTCTGTTAGAATTTACGACTCTTTGCAGACGTCGCCGGTTTCGGTCGTTAGGTGCAGGCGGTCGACCACTGCGCTGTCCATGGTGGGATGTTATGCCTGAAATTTCATACTCTCGGCACACTCTTGACACAGTGGATCTGGGAATGTTGAATTCCCTAACGATTTCCGAAATGGCATGACCCATGCGTCTAGCTCCAACTAACATTCCGCGTTCAAAGTCTGTTAATTCCCGTCGTGCTGTCATCATCACGTCAAAACCTCTTCACACGAATAACTTGAACAGAAATGAAAGCTCTGCGAAAGCACTGCGCATTTATACCTGTTCTACGCGATGCTACTGCTATCTGAAAATTTGCATATTGCTATCCCATGACTTTTGTCACTTCAGTGTATATATATATATACACTATGTGGAAGAAAGTGACGGGACACGACACTATAACGACATAAACCCATATTTATTAAAATTAATAGGAGGTAGGGCTGCGATCACAGCTGCAACCCTTCTGGGCATGCTTTCCACTAAATTAGCCATAGTGGCAAGAGGAATTTCCTTCCAAATGTTTAACAGGAAGTTCCATAGTTCAGACTTGCTTTTGGGGAGTGGGGTGCAGGTCCTCAACCGACGGTCCACCTCGTCCCAGAGGTGTTCAATTGGGTTAAGATTAGGCTCTGCGCCGGCCACTCCATGCGTTTAACGTTGTTGTTCACACACCAATCAAGAGTCCTCCTTGCAACATGGCATGTTGCGTTGTTGTCTTGATACCAGCAATAATCCATACCGTACGTTGCCCACAAGGTAGGAAGGACATGATTGTCGAGAATATCAAAGTATCTATCGGCATTCATCGCACCATCAACCTTCACCAGTGGGTCAGCCTCATACCAGGAGAAACAGGCCCATACCATCAGTCCTCCTCCACCAAACTTTACAGTTGGGACGACACTCTCGGGCAAAAGGCGTTCTCCTGGTAAACGCCATACCCAAACACGTCCATCGGAACGGAAAAAGATAAATCGTGACTCGTCACTCCAAAGGACGCATTTCCAGTCATCTAGAGTCCAAGTACGGTGATCTTTGGCCCATCGAAGGCGCGCTTTCTTGTTGGTTTTCGTAATCAAAGGCTTATGGGCCGCCGAACATCCAGTGTAACCTAACTTATGGGCCTCGATACGAAGAGTCTTGGTCGTAACGGCCACACCTGTGGCTTGTCTAAACTCATTAGCGATGTTATCCATGGATGTTTGACGGTTACTTCGAATCTCCCCTGCCGAGCACCCTCCGGTCCCTGCTGGTGAGAACTGTAGGTCGTCCACTTCGGGGTTTGTTCTTACAGTGTCCCTCAGTCTTGTAGCGACACACAACACGTGCTACAGTTGATTTTGAGCAGTTACGGAGACGGGATATCTCCCGAATTGACACCTTGGCAAGATGCAATCCAACCAACGCACTTTTCTCGAACTCAGACAACTCTTCCCGTGGCGGCAAGCATCTTGACAAAAAAACAACTCTAGTCGACTCCACAGAGTATTTATAGGATATGGCTGACACGTGATACCTATTATTGCGCATGTGTCAGCTGTATTGTCAAATTTTCTACTTTTCGAGGGGTGTCCCGTCACTTTCTTCCAGATAGTGTATAATATATATATATATATATACAGTAAAAAGATTTCTTTATCCTGGAAATAAATAGTAATTATTGCAGCTTAATATTTATACATACATATATATATATATATTGCCAATAATTTACTAACAAACTATTCACTAATCTTGTAAGAATTAAATTAATGAAAGATACACAAAAATACAATTGGATGTACTACAATATTTCTTTTATAATTTAAAAGAAAATTACAGGCTTATTTTTTACTACAGGGGTTAGTAGATAAGTTTATCTTATTTTCTCTGTAAAGTGCCTATATATGCAACTTTATAAAATGATTACAAGCAAAAGTTGCATAAGTAATGTTAAGGACATTTAAATAAAAAAAATATTTTGTTTAATGTAAATGTTTTATACTTGGTAATATAGTTTTGTATAAATCTTTAAATGAGACATGTTCATATTTAAGTAGTTATTTTTATTCTATAGGGAGAAAGCTATGCATGGTACTTATTAATTTTTGCTCAATATCAAGAGGATTTAAAGGTACATTAGTGATAATATTTTTTTAATTAAATTTTATTAATTACATAAATAACAATAAATAAAATGAATAGAAATTGAAAAAAAAGCACGTCCTTAGTGTGTTATTTAATAGTTAATATTATAACTCTAGTACAAGTTAAATATTATAACTATTTTAGATGTTATGTATGTTTTCATGATGTTTTTGTAAGATACATTCATGATATAATAAAATATATATCATAAATGTATCACACAAATTTATACAATTAAATCAAAATATCATTTATGATATACTATAATAATGTTATAATAAAATTTATGAATGTAACCTGTACTTATCTGTTATAATAAATTTCTTTTTCTATATGGAACATTTGCTTTAACACTATAAATAACTTTGAATTTCTAATTATAAAGTTATTTTTAACTTGATCTGAATTATTCAAATTTCTGAATTTTTTTATTTGCTAAAAATTTTTTTTTTTTTTTTATTAAAAATTTTAATTTAAAATAAATTAAAATATGCATTTACCTTTAAACATTCTTATTAACTTAACTTTTATTACTTACTTTATTCTTCTATGTTTGAAAAATATTTTTCCTGTCATTTCTCATATAATGAAGGAACATGATGTTTCTGTGGAAAAAATGTGTGAAATTTTAATGAAAATAATAAAAATTTTTCTTAAAAATCAAATTATACTTGATGATATTTTTACCAGGTAAGCAATTAGTTCATATCAAATTATGGCTAAATTTTATTTACTGAGTAATAAAATTTATTTAAATATATCATTGTAAATGCTTTATAACTTTTTAAAAAATTTAATTTTAGAAATCAGTTTCAAATAAAAATACACAAGTAACTGAAAAATATTCAAATAAGTTGTTTGGATTTTCATTATGAGTTTTCTATTCATAAAATTTAAAATATTCTTGAAAGTTTAAGAAATTAAACTGAATTGATGATCTATAATATATATTAATTGCAATAGAATGAGTTGTATAAAATCTAATCTTTTCTTATGCAATTATTTATTTTAGTATGCAGATTTATATTTTTATCTGGCTAACTTAAAAATATAATAATAACCAATATGACCTATAAATTTTTGAATTATAATATATAGAATATATATTTTCAATACTATAAATATATAATATATATTTTTGAATTATATTTTATAGGCAAGTGCCTCAGTTACAAGAAAAAAATATTTTTCAGATTATTATTACAATTTATAAAACAATAAAATACTTTCTGATTTTTAAAAAAAAATTTTATAGCTAATTTACATAAAATGTAATTAAACATTTTTAGTTTCATTCATAAGTTGTTTTAATGTTTTCTATTTTATTATATAATAGTAAATTTTAAAATCTTTGAAATTTTTTAAATATTATAACTCGTGTTTATTTTAGCTTTCTTATGTATGGTTTTGTATAATACATTTAGGAGGTGTTTAAAATTCTGTTATAATAAAATTTATGAATTTAATGAGTTACTTTATTTACAAGTTCTATTACTAAAACATAATTTTAAATGGTTATAATAAGTTTAAACAAGCATAATTGCCGCTTGCATCTTTTTTTTTTTAATACTCTAAACCTATTTAAAATGTACTTAGTCACAGAGATTTAAACATAAAAGCATGCATTAAATGTTGATGTTTAGTTTTTATTATTTTTTAGTAAAAATGTTTTTTATATGTTAAGCAACATAAATGTCAGCAATTAAAATGTCTTTTTTTAATTAATTCAAATGTCTGTCTTATGCCACTATTTCAAAATTGCATTTAATATGTCTAAATTTCTTAATATAAATTTCATAATTTTATATTATATTATTATTTTAATTAATAATATAAATTACTATTTGGCTGTAAGCATTAGTAGTTATAAATAAAATCTATTCAAATAGCAATAATTATTATTATATTATGATTATAGAGCGTGGACTGTCAGCTATTCAAAGATTACTTTTACTGAATTAGACTCTGTGGTATGTGTTTTATATTTTTAAAAACCTAATTAAGTAAACTTTGTACAGTTTTCTTGTGTTTTACTATTGAGTGAGTTAGAGGTTATTCTAAGCTTGACTTTTATTTAACTGAATTTTTTTCTCCTATTTCTGCAAATTAAATAAAAAATAGTAATATAAAGTTGCTGATTAGATTTTTTTGTGGTTCTTATGCATATAATTTGTATTTATTATTTCTTATTTATTACTTCATCTCTTTTTGGCTTTTTATAAAAATGTTAACTACAGTTCTGAAATTTTCTCTGATATATGTTCTTACTATAAAAATCGTAAATTTAATGAAAATTGCATGGGAATTTTCATTATCTTTATTCATAAGAATGAATGTTAATTAAGTTTATGAAGTTATTTAGAAGTGAAATATAAATTTGTTGATAAAATTAAGAAAAGCTTTTATAAAAGTTTTAGAAACCAATATATCTCATTCTCTTTATTATATACAATTTCTGGAATTTTTAATTTAGATCAATGATACTATTAAACCAATGATTCAACATCTTATGCTTGTAATGCGAGATCCAGATAGAAAGCGTGTAATTAAAGAGTCACTTCAATTACTTCAGTTATATCACAATGTTAGAAATCTGGTTCAATATGTGCTTAATGATTTGCCTACTGAAAGGTAAATTATATTATTTAATTTGTTTTATTTTATTCTATTAAATTACATTTATATTTTAATTATTTGTATTATAATGATTTTAAATAGTAAAAAACAGTCATTATTATGTGTAGGTGTTATATTTAATCTTTATTATTTTTCAATAATTTGTGAACTTTAAATTTATTGGCTTTTGCTATAAGTATTTGCTTTAACTTAAAAGAAAATTGTATAACATTTTAATTGCAAAAATAAATTTTTTTTTCTTACAATTTGTTAATAATGTGTATAGAAATCTTATGGAATTTATAAAGTAAATTAATTTTAATATTTTGAAAATAATATACATTATTAAGTGAATTGTGTAACTCTTTTGAAAGTATATATATACACGTATTTATTTAAAACAAATTATATGATTTACGAGTTAAAGTATTTTCTAAATTAAGTGGAATTCATGAATGTTACAAACACAATATAGAATACATTTTTAATAAATTTTTATTATTATAATTTATTATAAATATTTTAGTAAAAACTACATATAATCATTATCATTATTTGACATTTATATTTACTTGGTGATCATTTGAAAAATACATGAAGATGCTTATTATTCTAGTTTCATTTTCAGAAAGTGAAAAGTAAATTCATATTCTTCATTACAACATATTAAAAACGTCCGATTTTTTTTTTATTTATGTCGAAATGTTTATGTTGTTTTGAAATATGCTTATTTTTTTCACGATGAAAACTTTATTTATTGGAATATTAAAAACAGCAGTTTCTTTATTTAAAAAGAGTTTTAATTTTTAAATTATGTAATTAAAATTTTTTAGAGATACATTTTAAAATTTTCTTACAGAGCTGTTTATCCATGGATGAATATTCTTCTTGGTTTGGTGACGATTTGATTCTTGAATGGTTTTTACTTTGTGACATGTTTACAAAACCCTATATCAAGAGAGCTGTTATTGCAGACTCTGTAATATGCTTACTATTATTATTATTTTAAATTTAGAGATTCCTGTTATATATTAAGTTTTTCATTCTTAATGTTCATTATAAAAAATTTTACATACTTATTCAGTATATCTTTCATTTTTTTGTTTATATTTAATATTGTAAATATATAATATTTAAAAAAAAAAATTGCTGAAATTACTCTTGTAGTGAATTAATTAGGCCTTTTTTAGAATTGTTTTATTTGGTGATTTTCATGTTCACATTATGATTACATATTTATAAGTGTAATATTGCATTTCTACTTGTACATATTTTTATTTTAATAGATGGAACGTTTAACTAAAAAGATATTCCTCATGGTACTTCTGTGCCTGATATTGTATCTATTATCGATGAAATGGTATATTTTCTATTTTGACAAATTTATGCTAAGAATTTTTTTCATTATTCAGTATTAATTTACATGCTTTTAATATTCATTTTTATTTAAATATAAGAAACATAAATTGAACTTATAAATGTGTTAATGTTTGAACTAAAATTTAAATTTTTTTAATTTGTATCCTTATTCTACAAAAGTGATTTTGTTTTTAAATAAAACTTACTGGCAGATTTCATGTAATTATTTTTTAAAATATAACATATTTATTTTGTCATGGATTTTATTTATATCTTAATTTCTTGCAAAACACATAATCTTTAATGGCTTTTATTAATCACACTTTTGTATTTTAGACAGAATAAAACTGGTTTGCTTTGATTACTATTTGAATAAGATGTATTCAGATTTTGTTGTACTATTTTGATTTTAATGTAGAATAACTTATTGTATTAATCTTCAATCTCCATTTTTGTTCTACATCCATACATTGGGTGTGGATATTTTGTATTGCTGATTATATAATTTTTATTTTATTAATTGTGAGACACTCAGAAAAAAATGTTGTAAGAGTCCATTAAGTTAATTGGTAAGAAAAGCAGATGAATTTCTATCTCTGACCATTTTCTGTATAATTGTAAAATTTTGAATAAATAGTGATTCTTGAAGAAAACAAACAATTATTTAACATATTAAATATTGAATAGGAGGTTAAAAATTTATTGAAAAATACCGGCAATTTCAAAGGCTTTTATAATGTACCATAAAAATATAATTTTTTTTTTTAAATTAGAGAATACTTATATTCAAATTTTTATTTAGGTAATTGATGTGTGGACTAAACTCAAATGGGAGGAACAATTTTACACCCATGCTGCTTTGTTAGAAGTAAGTTGCAATTTCACCATATTTTTAGGTAAAAATTTTATTCATGTTTTATAGTAGTATCAATAAAATTTTAATAAATAGTTATTAAATCTTGCACGTGTCTTAAATTGAAGACAAAATTGGATTTTACTTGCATAAATATGGACATAAAACTGAAGGAAGAAATGATAGCATGTAAAGAAGAGTTCAGATAAAGTGATTATTTTGTATGAAAATTTTTTTTCATTATGAAACAAAAAGAAAAAAAAGAGTACATTTATTTAATTGAAAATTTTGATTTTCCCTAATGTATTTATAGGCTGTTAGAACCTGTGTTTTGGATTATGTGCAGGCTCTTTATGACAGACTGTGTTTGGAAGATCTTCTTGTAGCAGCACAAGATTTAGGCATAAATGAAAAGGTAAAAATAATATTATAATTTTAAAAATTTGACACAAATTTTAAATTAAAAATTTTTATTTAAATATAATAGATTCCTTATATCTGTATGTGTTTTGTTCTTTGATTTTATTGCTAATTGCATACTTTTTAGAATTCTCACAGGCCTAAACATTTTTTGTGAATATATATAATCTATTTTTGAGTCTTTAATAAATTTTACAACTGTGGTTAATTTAATAATATTTTGCTGTTATTCATGAAATGCAAAAATATCTTACTAATAAAGTATAACTGATATTATAGGAGTTTTTGATAAATATTTATGCCTAAATTAATACATTTGGTTCATTAATTGATGCTTGTAAAAATTATGTTATTGTTAATTGGTGCAACCATTTAAAGTTAATTAAATTTTAAAGGTTAAAATCAAATGCATTTTTATATACTTTATTTCTTTGCTAAATTGCCCTTTTTTTTTTTTTTACAGCTGTGTGTTTCTATGAGTAATTTATATGCAGTATTTGAACACCTTTATACCACCAAAAAAAAAAAAATTAAAGGGATTCTAAGAGTAGCTGAATCAAAATATGGTTTCACTATAATGGATCCCATGGCTAGCATTGGAACTCAAATGCAGATAGAAATATCTGCTGTTTATTTAGTTATTTTAGAGGAAGAAAGTACTATTTTATTTTTATTATGTATGTTCAAAAATAATTTTAAATATAGAAGTTAATGGAGAAAATTTATCAAAAAGTTAAAAATGTGATTTTTCTTAAAAAATAAAAATAAAAAATAAAGGCGTAAAATAAATTTATGGGAAATTCTGGTGAAAATATTTCTAATTTTTAGTTAAAAAACTAAGTTTAAAATATTTTCAAAATATATTGAGAATTATTTATATTAGAAAATTCTTATATGTTAAATGTATCTTCAAACAACAAAAATTATCTTTAACAATTTTACTGGTTTCTTTTTCCATAATTTATTGTTTCAATTATGGGAATATATACACACAGTCCAGTCACATTAATGTGACCACCTGTCAAAAGTCAGAATATACATGCTTGTAGCATATTCCGGCTTTAAGTGGAATTCTTTATATACATTCCACTGCCAGCTGCCTTTTGTGATTGGTTATTTCACGTTGACGTTGAAAGTAAGGTGGTGGTCACATTAATGTGACTGGACTGTATATAAATGCCAACATATTAAAAGTAATTTTTTAAAAGGATTTTTATTCTTTTATCAACACAATCAAGTATTTACATTGAGAGATTATATTTTTCTCATCAATAAGCTCCATAATTTTTAATTCAACTGCTTCCTTTTGAAAATAAATTACTTTTAAAACTATAATAATGTAAAATATCTGCATAATATACAGAAAAATAGTAATATTTTTTCGTAAATTTATATATAATATGGGCTTGTATTATTTACACGCAATATTTATTATTTTATGAGGAGACTATTTTCATTTAATATATTTTTATTACTGAAATATTTACAAAATAGCACGTCCACTAATTTTTTTAACAGCATGTGTTTTCAGTAGTTAATTTTTTTAATGTATTTTATTATTAAATTTCAGGTTGCACACATATTTCAAAAAATTCGTTAAAAAGGCTCTGAGGGGCACCTTGGATATTTTTTTGTCAAGTTCAACAGTATGTAATATATATATATATCACATTACATTATGTACTTAATTTTTAAGACATTTTTTGAAAATATTTTCAAAAATGTGTGCAAGTTTTCAAAGTGTAACAATTCTTTTATATTTGTGCAAGTTATAAAAGAAGGTTGTACTACAAATGATATCTAGTACTCTTCTAGCTGAAAAAGTCCAGATATAACTTAACATTTCATAGTTAAAAATTTAATTGAAACAAGCTTAAAAAAAATAAATTTCAGTAAAATTGAGATAATACTAATTTCTTGTAAATATTAATGATTTTTTTAAATGGTTTTATGCAACAAGCAATAGATTTGTCTAATCTATTCATATGCTATAAAATGAAATTTTAAAAATCAATTTTTATAAACGAATGAAAATAATTACACGAGTTTGTAAATTTTCTATCCACTCTGAACTCTCAAATGCTGTGATAATTTTTGTGAAATGTCTAATTTAAATATCAATCCAACTGCAGTTTCTGATTTCAATGTTCCTATTTCATGTCTTTAAAAATAAATATATGGCTTAAAATCTCCATAAATAGAAGATATTTTTCTTATCACTTTCCTGTGATTATCGTTCATGTTGATGGGTTGAAAATTTTCATGAGATGTACAAAATTAAAAGGAAATTTTTTACCTTGTATAATGTAATGAATCACTAATAATATTTCATATTCAGTATAAAAATGCTGACAGTGCTAACTAATTTAAGCAGAAACAATCGATTTTAAAAAATTCAGTTATTTCATAAATATTCCTAAATATAACTTTTATTAAAAGAAAATTAAGAAAAAAAAAAAAAATTTAAAATTCTTAATGAAACATAAATGCATTTTTTAGCCATTAATACCATATAAAAACACTTATTAATGAAATACAAATAGCAATATTTTATTAAAATTAGGAATGGAAGTAGTTAGTTTTTTTTTTTTTTTTTTTTTTTTTAGGTAATTGGAGAGGCATGTACTTATATAGAAAAAATTTTGGAAATGTTATATTTAAATTTAAAAGCTGAAGCATTTTACATAGTCTTAAGACACATATGGATCATTGTTATTACCTGTGTGAAACGTGGATTGGAATCTTATCAGGTAAGATTGTCAACATTGTCTGGTTACATAAACAGATTTATTCTGAGATAATTTAACCAATTGAAACAATCTTGAAAAATTGAGTTGGCAAGAAAAAGTATGTTCCGTTTTTAACATGTACTTAAATGGTGAAAACTAAAATTATTTTCTTGCCAACACACTATATTTCATTAAATATGAGATGGTACCAATTTCTTGTTTTTCATACATTGTAAAAAAAATTGTGATTGTTTTCATGTATCGTAAATATTTACGACGATATACCATTGAATTAAAAAATAAATAAATAAGGCAGCCTTATTTTCTTAATAAAATTTATATGATTTTTTAATGATGATGATTTATATGAAATTTTTTACAGATAATAAATAAGTATTGAAATTACAAGAAAGGAATAATAAAAATTTTGTTGCAAAATTTATTAAACAAATTGTGCTGAATTATTATTATTTATACATTAATTAATCTTGCATAAAAATATTAAAGAACCTTCAATTGATGTTTCTTTTTAATATATATTAGGGTTGCTATGGCCTGTTTAGAAGAAAAACTGCATTTGTAGCAGCTTTACAAACATTAACCCAATTGCAAGAAATATTCTATTGTGACGGCCATGGATTGTCTCATCAAGAGTTAAGAAATCCAATTTTTGAAGTAATTAACATATTGAAAATTTCTAAATTTTTAATGATTAGAAAAAATTGTATTAATAT
This sequence comes from Caerostris extrusa, assembly GCA_021605095.1. NCBI lineage: Eukaryota > Metazoa > Arthropoda > Arachnida > Araneae > Araneidae > Caerostris > Caerostris extrusa. Next base: position 20,069 of record BPLR01008083.1, on the reverse strand, counting down.
ATATTTATATCATCTTTAGGAATTGAAGCATAAGATTGAAGTAAAACTGAAGATCCAAGATAAAACGATACATCAAAAGGAATATTTATGTGTTTGAATAATGAAGCAATTTTACTTTTCAAAAAAGAAAACACAACTCTTTTTAAGTCTTGCCTTATATTCATTTAAGAAACTACTAAAAAAAATATACCACTGCCTTCTTTTTAAAATTAAAGAAAGATTTTAACCATGTTATAATAAAAGAATTTCTACAAGTATTATTAATTCTTAAAGTAACATCAAAAGCTAATCAAACAACTGATTAATGGGAATGTTTGAAAATATACAGAACAGAGAGAATTTTTCAAGCTGGTAAAATTTGAAATGATCATTAGGGTTTTTTGTCTAAGAAGATTAAATTAGAACTGTTGGCATTTTAAGTTATAAGAAATACATCAGCTACAAAATATTTTCAATTTTATTTACAAGCAAAATGAAATGATTTGTTTAAAAAAATTGAAATTCCAAAGTCATCATTTATAAGATCTGTCTATAAAGTAATGGGATTGGTACAAAAGAGGATATTTATTTGTAATTTATAGCATTTATAATTTGTATATAATTTTTCCACTGTTCAAAGGTGTGCGGCAATCCTGATAGTCTCCAATGACTCAACAGGTTCCTTTAAGCATAGATTTTATTTTCAGAAGCTACAGTTTAATTTAAAAAATAGGGAGGATCACTGTTGTTATTAAAAGAATCAATTGTTTTTATACAGAGTGCTATATGTAAAAGGAGCATTGTTTTGATGGAGGGTGGAAAAACTTTGTCAGAGTTCTGATAATTTTTTCCTAATTCTTCTCGGTTCAATCATAGCTTTTTTTCAGGAAATGCTGGTTCACTGATACCCTTAAAAAATTGCTCTTGATGTTGAAAATGCTCATCAGAGCTAATCAAAATTTTAACTTTGGAAAAGGTTTCAATTGTTTTTGTGTGTCTGGATTATATTGAAAAACAAATGTTAAAATTTTCCATGGCGACTTTTTTAATGTTGGTAGTTTCCATTATCATTCAGATACCCAGTCCACAGTCTGCTTTAATAATCCTGCGAAATCCTTTTGCATTTTCGTAAGTTCTTGAAGTTGCCAGCTGCTCAGAGCATTAGCTATCTCCCACTTTCTCACAACCTTCAGTGCTACTCCTACAGCCATTTATGGGACATAGTCTTCTTCATAATCCTAAAATACTCAATTATTGTTTAGTTCAATTTTCCCACAAACTTCACATTATTCAATTTCAGAATTAAACAGCAAGTAAGCACACTTAATCACAAATGGCGAAACTTTGAGAGTTTGATATAGATGAGGTTTGCTTTGCAGATTCAGACACATCCAATGTCATTGTTCCTGGGCTGTCTTTTGACTTTTGAAGCATTCAAAGGGAGTTCCCTTTGAATGCTTCAAGAGTCAAAAGAAAGCCAGTCCATTATTTTATAGATCTCATATTTACAAGCAAAATGAAATGATGAAAATTAGTGAACACATTGGGTAATACAGATTAATTACACCCACATATGATTTATTTGGTCCAACTGACTTTTGGAATATCATAATGTTCTGTCAAGGAATCTAAGTGATGATTAAATTCCTGTAAGTAAAGATTTAAAGTGAATTAAAAGGATGCCATGTTGAAACAAATCAATAATAAGAGAAAATCAATATAGCCTAAGCTTAAATTTAATTTCTGCAAATAAATGCACTTTTGTTTTTAATATGCTTTATGGTACAGTATAAACATTTGATTTTTTTCATAACATAAGGTATAGATTATTATTTTTTAGCTGAAAAAGATACAGCTTAAAGAAATAAATATTCATACAACAAAACTAATTTATTATACAAATGCAAAGTATTAAATGATTATATTCCAAGTTCATCAAAAATTTTTTTACAAAATTGATAACACTTACTTCAACTCTCTGCTTGTGTGTTTTAGATGCTTTTTCTAAAATTGCTCCATTTGCTATAAAATAAAATAACTAATAAAACATAATATGCTGGAAAAATATAATTTATAATTAATTTAATATACCAGTATGATTTAATTTTTTTTTTTTTTTGTTAAAGAACTGGTTTTATTGATAAATTAAAAAAACATTTGACAGTAATTTAAAATATTAATAAATAGTAAATGTTTCATAAACTACTTTGTTTATATCATTATATTGCAAGATTTCACTTATTTAAAATATATAAAGTAAAATTAAATTTTGAACATTGTCTATTACAGGGGTGGCCAACCCAAATGATCTTGCGGGCCACTTTGGATATGCGGCCCATGGAGTTATAATGCATTTAAAGTTATATATTCCTCTATTAAATTTAGATTCACTATAGATATTTCTTTGGAGCAAAAAATTGAAACATAATGAGTTATTATTTTTACACATAAACACAGTTAATATTATAATAATGATACTAAATGCATATTGTAAAGAAATATATAACACTAAAAATGAAATCATTAAAAAAATATTTTATTAGTGCAATATTTGTTTTTTTTCACTCTATCACTTAGATCTTGCTTTTGCAAATCGATCTCAATTTGGGTGTTTTGTGTTTGGTAAAAAACGATTCACAGGTGCAAGTTGAATTAAAAGTGCTAACAACTTGAACTAAGAGCTTGGTTTGCTCTGCTATCAACAATCAACTGTGCATATCTAGGAATGGTCATGGTCACTTAAAGTGAAACATAGATATTACCTATGTTATTTATGAGTTCTGTCATATGCACCGATGGAAAAAAATTGTAGAGTAACGAAATTTGAACAATGCATTTATCTAGTTAACATGTTTAATTGATTAAATTTTAAAGATCACAGGCTAATTTAAGATCAAGAAAATGCATTTCAAATGTAAAATGCTGTTATATTAATAGCCGGGGTAACCTCCAGAATTTTGAATGCAAGCCTGGAAATGTGCATTCATTGTGCCATACAGGTGCCGAATATCATTTTGTGGTATGGATTTCCATGATTGTTGTACTTGTTTTGTCAATACTGGAATGGTCAGTGCTGGCTGTGAATGATGCTGGAGTTTTCGTCCAATGATATCCCATGTGCTTAATTGGAGACAGATCTGGTGACCTTGTAGGCCAAGGTAACATGTTGACACTTTGTAGAGCACGTTGTGTTATCCTGTTGGAAAACTTCCCCTGGAATGCTGTTCATGAATGTCAGCTTTACAGATTGAATTACCAGACAATTACAAATTTGCAGTCAGTGTGTTTGGGATAACCAGAGTGCTCCTGCTATCATAGAAAATTGCTTCCCATCCAACTTCTCGCAGCCCTATTATACGCCTCGTTCAAAATTGGTGAGCTGTTGATAATGGGTTCTTCGTCTTCTTAAAGGCATTCTTGGTTAACATCAACTCAATACGACAAATTTCAAAGCTCAATAATGCTCATGAACTTTACAGCATGCATTTAAAGCAAACCTGATTTGCATGTTCCGAGTGACACTAGTAGTGCTACACTTATGCGAAAATTGAATCGATGTCATCTTTCAGATGTATAAACACGCCTACCAAATTTCATTTATCTGACACAAATTTTCTTGGTGTTGGGATTTTTTCCCCCATCAGTGTATTTGCAAGAATATTATTTTAAAATCAAAGTTAATTTTTGAATACATAGATGCACGTATAATGCATTGGTTTTCACTAATTTGGCTATTATAAAATAAATCTATTTTATAAAAGTGGGATAATTCTCATAGGCTGCAAAAATATTCAAGGCAGGCTGCGGGTTGGCCACCCCTGTGGTCTATTAGAAAAAAAAAAGTACAGTACTAAGCATACTGCTTAAATTAATAAATCAACAGATTTTTCTTCTAACTATATTAGTAGAATAATATATATTTTTATAAAAAATTGATAACAGAATTTATGAAAATTTATTTTGCTATACTGATGAACTAATTTTTTAAAAAAAGGACAGGCATTCAGATGATAAACATTATAAATTTCAATGCAGATTGAAATAATATAATGCTTCCTTTCATATGCATGAATAACTACAATGTTTATATTATACATAGTTAAAAAAATTTTAAGTACATCTAATACAAAAATTATTTGATTGAATATATTTATCTTCTAAAATCATATACATTTACCTTTTTTTTCTTTCATCATTAAGAAAGTTCTTTCTGCTTTAGTGAGAGGCACTGTCTGAGGCTTTTTTACTTCTGTATTCTCAGCTCCAGTAGTTTTTTCAACTTTAGCAAGATTATCTAAAATTTTCTTTTCCTTATTTTTCTTCTTTCTAAAAACAACCAAACTTTTTAATTATGTTTGATAGAAATCAGTTTAAAAAAAATACATAGCTTCCAATCTTTAAAATAAAAAAAAGGAATTATAAAATATATATATATATATTGTATGAAATTTCTAAATGTTATATAATATGCAGTCTTTCGAATATCTGCATTAGAAGAAAGTATATTTTCCATTTATTTAAATTGCTTGTTAACAATTGTGTTTTTCTTTTATTTAAATAAATTATATATAAGGTTTTAACTTGACTAAGTGTTTTGAGATTTATGCTCAAGCAAGCTACTTTATCTAATCGCTCTTAAGAAGAAATAAAAATATATATATTATTTACAGATTGTGAGATAATCTGTAATCAGTTAAGTTTGAATCCCCCCCTGCTCCCCCAAAGAAAATACAAGAATGGTACATAATTTTTCAATAATAAATTAATAATTGATATAATTTTTGCAGTAAGTATATCTTGTACCCCAAAGTCTTTTCAATTGTTCTCTGTTTTTCATATTTAATGTATTGAAATGTTCCTTGGTTTATTGCAGCTTGAGTGCATCAGAATAGTTAAATCAAATCTATTAAGTTTACATTAGTACAATAAGTGCTGGTTTGAAATCGTGAGAGTAGCAGTTCTTCCTTTTGACTGATAGGGAAAAGTCAGCAAGTTGGTTTATTACTATTTAAATAAATCTCATCCTGAGTATATTTTCTTTCTGGCCATTGATCATGCTTGCTTTGATTTTTTAAAATGTTTTCTTTTTTGGTGGTAAATGGCACCTTTGAGAGAAATCCAATTGAAGTTTGTATCTGATGCTGATTTTGGTACAAATCTTGATAGTTCATTTTCCACTATGCCTACATGATCTAGAGTTGAACTCAATTTTATCTTTAGAATTTGTTTAAAATTTTTCCTTCGTCGGTCTCTGAGAGGTTTGATAACTTGTCCTGAATGAAAATTACAATTTTGAAAAGCTGAGGGACTATCAGATGGATTAATGTAGCTGTGTGCTACAAGTGAAAACATAGAGATTGATAAAATCAAAGCCAAGGGTTTGCAGTAGAACTGCTAATGTAATTTGAAGATTCTTGTAGAGAAAAAAGTTAATACTGGATATTAAGTAGTTGATAAGGGTTTTTGATATATCAATTGCTAAAATAACCTTGTTTTTTCAATTTCTTTCTTTATATTATTCAAAAAAAGTTCTTGATTATGTGATGTGGTAGTCATTTGTTTTTTAAATTGTCTAGGTGAAAAGTAATTTAATAATTTTTACAAATAGGATGAAGATTTAGAATTAAAAAAGAATGAGGAATGTTTCTCAAAAGGTGTATGAAAAAAATTTGAAGGGAAATAGGATGCATGAAATGGAAAAATAATTCTCAAATCTGAGATATTTAGAGAAAAGGAAAAGATGGCTTGAAAGAAATTTGTTTTAGAAAATGGGCACAATGTTAATATATCAAATTTAGTATTTTAACTAAATGCTTTAATTAAAGTTTCAAGAAATTTCTTAATATAAAACATCTTTTTTCTTATTTGTAATATTGCATAATACATATAATTTCATATTTCGCATAAATAAATTGTTAAAAATGCAACTTTCAATTCATGTAGTTCACTTGCTAATGTAAAAACTTGTTTTTGGATAACAAATAAAGAAAAACAGTCAAATGAAAATCTTATGTTACTGCTCTACAAGTAAACAAACAATATTTTGGAAATAACTTAAGAAATGTCCAATATGTGACAGATAAGTGTAGAAAAATTGGTGTCTTCATAATAGCAGTACAAAATGGCTGTCCTTCTGAATGAATAAATCCGTAAATGTTACATATTTCTTTTAAGTACAGAAAAAGTTTTACATTTGGCTCAGCCTTAAAACTGACATTCTTCCCAAAATTCAAATTAATAATTTGGTTGGAAGTGATTTGCTAATTGACAGTATAATATAAATTTGAAATGCTCAAATTGTACAATTTGAATGTCATATTTATATAGAGAACAGGAAGTAAATGAAAATAACTTTACAATAATGAGATTTTGAAAATCAAATTTATTTGTATGTTAAATAATCTTTTAAAAACTTCACAATAATATAAACTTTATTTAACCTTGCTTAAAAAATATTAGTTATGACATGATTTAAAAATAAATCTAATAGAATAGGTAATGAATTTTAGCAAAGCCATCAAAAACAGAATAGTAAATTTAAATGTGGAGAGTTTTTTCACGGTGATGTATAACATTTTAAATTTTATAGATCAATGTTTAACTACGATGAAATCCAATGATCTGAATTACTTCAGTTTCGGCCTTTATTTTGATTAATCTAATCAGTAATTATATTAGTACACTTGTATAGCTTACATTTAATCACAATTAACAATAAATTAATCACAATAAGAGTTGAACTACTAAAAAAAATGTCCACATAAGCCTTAAATAAAATTAAAAACTGAGAATGAACTTATGAAGGTACAAATTATTTATTTTATAAAAATGGAATTATTTTATGGTGGATTTCATTGTTTTCTGTACCATACCTTTTACTTCGATAAAAATTTGAAGCTATGTTGAATTTTCATTCAAAAAAGTTATGTAAATAAATAATAATATAGCTATTACTTACTTTTTTTATTCCAGAATCTTTTTTTAATCTTAGAGGGGTTTTTGTCACGGATTCGTATTCAGACATAATCAGTGTTATTAAATAGTGATTTTTATATTTTAATAAGAATTTTTTTTGCACTCAACGCTATAACGTCACAGAAATGCTTGTTTATTTTAATCTATTCTTCACTTCAGTTTATTTTAACTTATTCCTAACTTCACTTCTTTTCAGTATTTATTTATAAGAACTAATTGTATCGAAAACTTTACACAAATCATGGAATGGTCATGTTGATTCATAACCTAGTCTCAGTATTTACCTTTGAATAGTTTCATACAAAAAAATTTGTTCTATCCGAATAAAAATTTTTAATTAAAGAATTTGCAACAAATGAAGAACAATAGAAAGGGTTTATATGAATACTAACAAATTGTAGAATTTGATTATAACCACGAAATTTTTTTGTTCTAATGCAGCTGGTAAACACTTAGACACTTGGTCTTGGATGCCTTAAAACAAGCGCTTCACCAACGTCACTCACTTAAGGCTCTTTCTCACCAAGGCGAGAAGATGCAAGCGAAAAAATTTGACCAATCACTAGCCTCACCGCGGTCGCCTGAAACCGGTTTGCAGTTCGCCGCTTGGAGTTGCCCAACTTTCAACTCGAAGCGGTTTTAGACTAGGCGTAATGCTATTTCTGACGTTTCGCTGTGAAAGGGTCGAAAAAAATTTATCGTTTGCCTCTTGAATCTTCACGCCTCCCTCCCTCAGTGGGAACGAGCCTTTAGCACTACCCAGGAGGTGCGTGTAGCTTGAAGATAATCTACGGACGCGGAGTAACAATAACCCCTGCAACTCTCTACGATCCTGTTAGACCGGGACCTACGTTTAAAATGGATTCCAAACCACTACCACCATCTAATGCCCCGCTGGGACTCGAACCCGTGGTACCGAGCGCTAGCTACTCGGCCATTCAGGCCCTAATCAGGAAAATTTGATAATGTTACTTATAACCCTAATATAATTTTGTTGTAACAAAAATTTTTTCTTTCTACAGAAAAGAGGAGGAAAATTAAATTAAAGTAATGAATTTGAGTGTAATTTTTAAGTAATGCCTGATACAAACGAACTGTTTTCTTTCTCTAAGAGGCATTGCTAGAAATTAGTATTTCAAGAACAGAATAGACATGAGACCTGTAAATATTGATAAAACTCATCTTCATTTGAAATGATTCTCTGATCAAAAATAAAACTTTTTATGTAAGTTGTAATGAGTTCCAAGTTTTTCACTAAGGTATCATTCATGCAGAAATAAAAGAGACACTAGTTTATGATAAATATTGTCACCGAAAGTAGTTTTCCCTGAATGAATATTGGCATGGCATGTTTTCTGTGCTGAATGGATTGAAATTTTGTTTTCAAGTCGTTTGACACTCGAAATAATGGAAAAATCAGCTCTCAGAATTGGTGTAATTATGTTCGCCATTAAAATTGTCCAAGTAAATTGCCTTCTTAAATGAAAATATAAAGAAAGTGTTTTTTGATTATAAACATTTATTTTTAAAGAATATACTGCAAGAAGAGTTTGTCACGAAGAATTTCGTTTTCAACAGCTGTCTACATAAATTAGAGACATTTCTGAGCTAGTATCAACCAGGAATGAAACGTTTGTCCTCCTGTCTCGAATGAACAGGCGAAGAATAGGCAAAGAATAAGTCATCTCTATTCTTTGCTGGATTCATTTCCCTGTCATGGAGACGGTTGCACACATTTATCCTCCCTACATTTTTTTCGGAAACTCCTATGGTACTAATATATGGAAAAATCCTAATTTCTTGAACTTCTTTTTTCTCTAATGTTTTTATTCCTGCGAAAGGGAAAATGAAAGTTGATAAATTCGATTATTAAGTTTATCAATTTCCTTAAATAAATTTGCTTCTAGTTTATTCGTCACTTTAATGGAAAACTGTGGTTGTTTCAACAGGAGAAGGATTGATCTCTAAAATCTTATCAAAAAATATTTCTGCCTTATCCAAGAAAAGCTCAGAAACTGCAGTCAAGATTGATTGCACTAAGGATGGCAATCTCTGTGGAAAAGTTCTATCATTAGATTATCGGGTATGCTGAAAGATTCAGCATGGTGTTTAATATTTCGCAATAATTACTATGGTTTCGAGAACTTAAATCATCCCCAGACTCTTCTATCTCATGTAGAATTTCTTGTTGGGAATTATTCTCTCGAATGATTTATTAATGTCGTTTTTAACTGCATATACGGATTGGTTAAATCAGCTTTCATGAGAATATCGTGCACTAGGGATGCAATATCGGGAGGAAGATGAGAAACAATATAATTGTATTTGTTCGAGATTTTATTCTGGTTTAGGAATAGCAAATTCAAATGTGCATTAGCACATAATGAATCCTAGTATTGAGTCTGATCTGTTATATGCGTGTATTTGAACAGTATATACATCAGAAAATTTTGAAAAGGTTTTCAATAATAGGCACAGTGGTTTTTTTAAGTATTATTATTTACAATTTTATAATCATTTAGATATAAAAATATTTCAGTCTAATTTAAATGTAATTTCTTTCCCAATGGCATTTAAATGTAAAATAGAACGTACATAATACTACCTAAAGCAAAAGTAGAAAAAGCATTAAATTACATTATCACTAGAATTAGATAAAAACCCCATTATCACTAGATTGTTTTTAAATTACCAGTAGAGCATTAAGAAAAATGCGCATAAAAATTTGTGAATGACTATGAATAATATGTTGGAGAATATTTTTTCCTATTAATTGTCAATGATATTTTGAGAATTAATTCATCAAGCATTACAGAATGTGATAAATACTATTGTAATTATAATTCAGTATCAATTTAATTGCTTAGCATTAAATAAAATTGTAAATTAAAAATTAAAAAATGAACTAACCTTAAAAAAAACAAAATGTGGTGTATGCACATAAAAAGAATGAAAAGATGAGTTAATTGCCATTTAAGTACTGCATAATTTATGTAAATAAATTATGTTTTATAAATATTTGAAAACTGCTTGCTTTTTTTCAACTTAAATTTAATAATTTTTTAATTAGTGATAATTTCAATTTAATAATTTTGTAACTATAAAATCGTAGAAAAATTGTTAATCGAATATCGATTAACGATTCTTAATTATCGAATATCTATTAACGATTATTAATCGAATATCAAATCGAGAATCGTTAAAAGAATCAAATTAAAAAACATTGTTAAACTTAACGTATTTACTAAAGCCTTTTTTTTTTTTTATTTGGTGAAGAAGAGTAATTAAAAATGATCACGTAATTTAGATCACTACTTTTCAGAAATTGCGCTTAAAAATTAACTAATCATGGAGAAACCATGTGACACTGAATGTCATTTGAACAAATTCTAACTGATTACGAAATTCCAAAAGTTGAAACAAAACTGCTTTATTAGGAAAAATTCAGATTCTCAAAACTGGAGTTAAATTTTTATCGCACACGAGTTATTTTAATGATAATTGTACCTGAATCAATTAAAGGGTGTCTGATAATATTGTCTGTCTATAAACTGTTTTCTTTCATCAAAAATATTCACTTATTATTACACTCATGTCCATAAATTAAGGATAATTCAGAATCACACAGAAATAGAACTCTAAAATAAAAATTTCACCTGTAGAATTATCACACACATCTTGAAGAAGAATATACAAATTACAGGAAACCACCAGATGGCGCGGATAGTACGTCACAATGACGAGAGTGTAAGAGAGAGATATATAAGAAATGGTGGCAAAGAAGTAAAAATGTTCACAAGCGCTTTAAAAGCCTTTCAGTGCAATAACCGCACTAACCACGTAAAAAATCATCAAATGCTTCCTTTGAGCCATAACTAATGGCACAAAGGAAGCATTTGGATGATTTTTTACGTGGTAGAATTATCGGACGACTGGAATGTGGACGTACCCAGCTGGAAGTATCCGAGGAACTTGGAATCGCCCAGAGTGTCGTCTCCAGGCTTTGGCAACGATTCGAAGATGATGGTAATGGGAGTTGATGTTACAGCACAGGTCGCCCCCGAGTTACAACGCCGAATGAGGACCGGTATTTAGCAGTTACTGCCAAAAGAAACAGACTGAGCACAGCATCAGACCTGTCTCTTCAGCTACCGGTACGACAGTTTCAAGGCAGACCGTGTACAGACGCATAGGGCACATTGGTCTGTATGCTCGTAGGCCTGTCAGATGTGTTCCACTTACCGCAACTCACTGTCGCCTGCGATTAACCTGGAGTAGAGAGCATGCATTGTGGACACCGCAACAGTGGTCTGGTGTGATGTTTTCCGACGAGTCCAGGTTTAGTTTGCAGTCTGATTCTCGCTTGATTTTCATATGGAGAGCGCCAGGTACCCGTTACCACCAAGAGAACACCATTGAACGACACAGTTACGGTGGTGGAGGATGGCTCGTTTGGGGAGGAATTATTCTTGGTTCCAGAACTGACCTGCATGTTCAGAGTGTAATGATGACAGGCTACATCTATCGGGATGTCATTCTGGAACAACATGTACGTTTGTTTCGGGGCGCCATGGGTGCTGAATTTCTGTTTATGGATGACAACTCCCGTCCTCACCGTGCAAACATTGTAGACGAATGCTTTCAATTGGAGGATATCACCCGTATGGATTGGCCAGCATGCTCACCGGACTTGAATCAATAGAGCATGTGTGGGATATGCTTGGCTGACGAATTGCAGCCTGTCAACCCCTCCCACCTGTCAACCGGAACTTCGGAGGGCATTGCTTGATGAGTGGTGTAATATTCCCCAAGATCAGATTGATAATTTGATACTCAGCATGCCTAGGCGTTGTAAGGCCTGTATTGCATCGTCCGGGAGACATACTCCATATTAACCATCATACTAACCAAGTGTTACTGTTTTTTGTAAATAGGTTATTTTTTGAATTTGCTCCAGGGAATAAAAATCGCAATTTTTATTAATTATGTCAAACATATATAGCATTTTTTTTTTTTTGCTCTTCACCTTTTGTTTAATAAATAGACTTTACAAATAAGTCAAATTTGTTTTGCTTCTGTCTCTTTCTTTGCCTGAACTTCATTATCCTTAATTTATGGACATGAGTGTAAAATCACTTGAAAAGTCTTATAAGAATATTAATTTTATTACATTCCATTTCAATTATTATTTCTAAATATTTATGTAATCCAAACAAAATTGCTAAATTATGCTCAATAATATTAGTAATAATAAATTTTATAAATAAATGATATAATATATAACTATAAGCATAAATATATAAGCACCTCAAAAACAAGATTCGCTTAGTGAAAAAATTTGGCTATAAAGCGATAAATATTGGCGATAAAGCATTTTTGGCTTAAAAGAAGTTATATAACAAAATTTGCTTAGTGAGAAATGGCTATAAATCGATAAATGTTGGTGATAAAGCATTAAATTTTGCATTTCAAGGATTAAAATTTTGGCAGGATAGTGATAAATATTTGGGGTTAAAGCGATACAATTTGGCTTCAAAGCCTTTTCAGGAATAAACTTTGACGTAATAGCTATTTGGCTGCTAATGTTGGCGTAAAAGCACTGTTTGGCTATAAATTGTCTCGAATTAGCATTTTACAATGTCACCGAACTTCGGCAGCCATTTTGTCTATTTACTTGGCGATTTGGCAACCCAGTAAAGGATTTTGGCGTAATATAATTTTACTGCGCAAACTACCTGGCCCATCCATTTCTATGCTTACTTACCGACTTGGCAACTTGGCGATGTGTTTGGCTCAAAGGGTACAGGATTCTAGATTTCAACCGAATCATTTTTACTTTTCCTTATATAATTAAAAAAATTGTTAAGAAAGTTTTCTTTTTTTTTTTTATTGAAATTTAAAAAAATTCAAATTTAAAAAAAAAAATTATCTGATAACGATAACTAAAAATTATATGATGGGAAATTTTAATAATGTATTTTTATAAATTATTTATAAAACAATTATTTTTTATTATATCTTCATCTATGCAATCTATTTGTATGAGATTATCGTAAGTTTATTAGAAAACACAAAATTTCATGGCTTTCAAAATTCCACAAATGCTGAATTCTGTTTCGATTCCGAATCATAATATTCGTTATGAACAGAACAAAGAATATTTTTAATAATTATATTTTATAATATTATATTCTTGCTAAAATATTCTTTGCGAATTCCGTAAAACATTGTAGCATAATTTAAAAAAAAAAAGAACCAGTAAGAAAATTATATTATGCCTGGAATATATTTGTGCTTGGAAATGTTTTGTTTAGAATAGCCAACTGCACTAAATATGTAGTATGTTTTTTTTTTTTTTTTTTTTTTTTTTTTTCATTATGTACATTCTATAATTGTCGAATTTTATTTGTCTTGTCCACAAGAAAATTTAAACAACAACAAAATAAATAAATAAATCGTCTCCATACCACCCCTTTCCCCTTCCTTCCCCCTTCCTCCATTTTGTATTCATAACTTGCTTGACAGCCATATAAATTTGGTCTTCACATTCAAAAAAATTTTCTACTTATTATAAAATGATCAATTTAGTCTATTAGTCCCGAAGAGGTCTTAACTTCGGCAACAATTAAAAATAGCAGTTAATTATCACTTACATATTCTTATCTGTGCTGTACAAATTTTTTTGCTAGATTTTGTACTTGTAATTTATGTTATACTTTTATAAGCAAAGGGACCTCCCATTTACCTACATTTAACTGTTCTGTATGACGTATTTGAAGATTGTGACAGATGGCTCTAGTTTTGTTATAGAGTCAAAAACAAAAAAACAACATTCTGTTGAGAATTTCAGAGGAATTTTAACTTTTCATTATGCTTTTTCTCAGAAACTAGATTTCCAGTTTTACTAATTTCTAGTTTCTAGTTCTATAAAATTGTTAATGATTATAAATTGATTTATTTTGATTTATAATCATTAACAATTTTTACAATTAATTTATTAGGGAACTGTACAATATATTATTTTTACAACGTGTTTCATATATATATTTCTAATAAATATATTCTTCAGCAAAATAGACCTACCAGTTTTAAAATAATATTTATTTGACTTAGAATGTTTCTGTTGATAAATAATAATATATAAATACTAAAATATTTGTAAACGAATATTTTTTTACAGCTGTTGCTATTTTAGCCAAGCAATGCTTTTATTATATTACTCTACTAACATTTAAGAAATTTTTCAGGTGCTACTGTTATGTGCCAGGTAATAGAGAGTTTTTGCATACCGTATTTTGGATGTCCGTTAACTTTTTCTCCCTAGCGCGCATGCTCATAGGAAATTGCGCATGCGTATCTGTAATAATGTTTCCTATGAGCATGCGCGCTAGAGAGAAAAAGCTAACTGTCGTCCAAAATACGCTATGCAAAAAAACTCTCTAATGTTGAAGTATTGCTAAATGTTGGCTTAATTTATACAATTTGTTTTCAGATTTTTCATAGTAACATTTGCAGATATTACTTGGCTTTCCATAACTTCAGTGGAGTGATAAACTATTAACGTTAGAAATTTAAGATTTATCAAATAGTAGAGAAAATAAACTGAGAACAAGTAATAAATAAAAAAAAAAATTTAAGTCAATTCCTACTTTTTTTTTCACTATATTGCAGAAAGTCTTTTATAAATAATTTTCATTCATTTTTTTAAGTTTATCTGGCGCTATCTATTGGTAGATTTATGCAACTTAAATCTAAAAAAAACTAAAATTAATTAATTTAATTTAATTACTAAATTAATATCTGAAAAAACTGTATTATCCAGTGTCATCCACTACAAGTTTAGAAAAATGTATTTGAACTTGAGTGGACGAATAAAAAGTATTTTATGAACGATTGAAAATTTGAACAAAATATATATAGGGAGAGAGTGAGCTAATAGAAGGAATTGAAAAGGAAATTAGAAACCGTGCATTCTCATGAAATTAAAAATTTCGTCATTTGAGATGAGATAAACGAATCCCTTTTTAAATTACACTTTAGTTGGGTTGATATTTTAATATCATCTGTGAATTATATTTTAGTTTAAGTTTATTATTAAGATATAAAATATCATTGAAAAAGATTTTAAAAAATCTAAACGAATAAAAAGAAAAAAAATTAATCAAAAATATTTAAACTAATTCCTTTTTTTCTTTTTCTGGAATGGTGAAAACATATTTAATTTATTTATGCAAAACAAATATACAATAAGTTGTTCCTCTATCTAAATTTGTTAATGAATAGCTTATACAAAACTATTATTATTTCTAAACAATAAAGACAATTAAATCAATTTCGATCTAAAATATAAAATAATTTGAAATTGTATTGAAAATGTCATTTGATACCTTTTTTTGATTAAAAATCTTAGATTTTTCTTGTATTTATTTAATTACAGGGACAACACAAAATTATTTTTTTTTTTAATTTATTATCTTAATCAAAAAATGTGAATGTATAGATATTAATTTAACAAACAAATAAATTTTTTAAAACTAAAAATATTGCTATATTTGAGAAGAAAATATAAATAAAATAAAACAATTCGTTATACATTTAGAAATGTACAAAGTTGCAGAATATTAACAAATTATTTGGTAAGGAAAATTATAAATAGTGTCAAAACAGACCATCTTTGAACTGTATTTCAAATTATTGAGAAACCTTTTGATTTTCTATATTTAATGCCAACCAATGAATATTTTTACTTTGATATGCAATTTAAAGGCATCAGTCTTTTAAATAAATTTTTAAGATTAAATAGTTTTTGATTTTTTAGAAGGTTTTGTGTAAACTTTTTAAGTATTAATATAAAATGTTAAACTTTCCTCCCTAAATATAATTAATTTCTTTTCCTTCATACCTTCCAATCATATTTTTCCAGAATTGACGGGGTTTTGTATTTGATTATTTAAGACATAATTGGAAATTATGCAATTTTTTATTATAACTGCTAATTAATAAAATTAAAAACAATAATTGTTAGGTCGAAACCAGGTTCCCCTGCATAGGGGAGGTCAACGCCCTATGTCCAGAAAAACATCCTGTCTGTGGGGGGTGTCTGGCAGGGGGTGAGATGACGGGAGAAAGAGTGTAAGAATCAGTTGAAACTCAGCGACCTCTTGATGGCTGCATAAACTAAAGGAGTTGAAACTCAGCGACCAAAGAGAAAGGTTGTGTGGCAGTGCATCTTCGAGCTTGATGGCTGCATAAACTAAAGGAGTTGAAACTCAGCGACCAAAGTGAATGGTCGTGTGGCAGTGCATCTTCGAGCTTGATGGCTGCATAAGTAAAAGAGTTCAATAAGTGTAACCAACGAGAAAGGTTGCGTGTGGCAGTCCATTTTCGAGCTTGATGGCTGCCGAAATAAAGGAGATTAATTAATACAGTCCACGTTTTTTACTTGAGTTTATTTTTGTGACTGAGCTATCGAACAATAATTTTAGCTGAAAATAGGCGACACCTTTTTAAAATGCTGGTTATTCTCAAAGGTATATTTATTGATTGCGTTTTGTGGCTGGCATATGCTTATGGTTCAGGTCCCCTTTATAAATGCTTTTAACGTTTAGGTCATAATATCAATTGTATTTTCTTTTTCTGTATCCATTTGATAGCAAATTTATGAATGAGAGATTATATGAACCATCAAATATATTATATATTATATTATATTAACTTTTAGTTATAATTGTTAATTAATAAAACTAAAAACGTTAGTTATATAATGCTCGTTATACAGAAATGTATAATTATTGATTGCGTTTTTTGTCGCTGACATATGCTTATAGCTCGGGTCACCTTTATAAATGCTTTTAACATGTAGGTCATAAAACAATTGTATTTTCATTTTTCAGTATCCGTTTGATAGCAATTTTATAAACGAGAGAGTATATAAACTCCAATTACGAAGTACTATTAAGACGAACCCATTCTTCTAAAACAAAGTTCATCTCTTTCCAAAAGGAGCAAATTTTATTTGCTCTAAATTTAATTTTTTTTTTTGTATTTTTCCAGGGATATCTAATCATGGTTGGTGTCAAAAGCGAAAACGACAACCCATGCGATCAGTAAAAAAGTGCCTTCGTTATCCAGAATCGGAAAAGAAGCTCCACTGAAGAGAGAATGTAGTTAAGAAGCAGCGTTTTCTAGAAAGCGAAAAAGCTGTTGGGAGACAGGATGCCACTGAGTGCAAGAATGCAGTTAAGGAGGCAGTTACAACTTCTGAACCAAATGTTCTATTTGTTTGGATACTACCAGGCGGAAGAAGATGAAAAGTCTCCCTTGCCGTCATAACTACTCTGCATTAATGAGTTTCTTAAGAAGAATGGAGGATGCCTATTCGTGAAGACATCGTCCAAGATGATTCTCCTGACTGGTGCCCTTGTGTGATGTATTTGCCCTCATTAACTTAAGCAATAGTCAAGGGTAGAACTTGATATAATTAAAGGAACTCCAAATGGATATGTTCTGGATAAAAGTAGGGTCATTTGAAATCATTGATAAAATATTTTGTATTTCAGTCCATCTTTAATTTCTGTAATATTTTTCTGTTCTAAATTTCTTTCTGCACTTTTCTTTCTCAAGATAATTCTGATATTTTTAAAAACTATTTTGTCTTTTTATGGCAATTTTTAATCTTATATACACACTGAAGTGACAAAAGTCATGGGATAGCAATATGCAAATTTTCAGATGGCAGTAGCATCGCGAGAAATCAGGTATAAATGCGCAGTGCTAAGTTATTCATGTGAAGAGGTTTTGACGTGATGATGACCGCACGACGGGAATTAACAGACTTTTTGGAACGCGGAATGATTGGAGCTAGACGCATGGGTCATGCCATTTCAGAAATCGTTAGGAATTCAACATTCCCAGATCCACTGTGTCAAGAGTGTGCCGAGTATGACATTTCAGGCATAACATCCACCATGGACAGCGCAGTGGTCGACCGCCTGCACTTAACGACCGAGACCGGCGACGTCTGCAAAGAGTCGTAAATTCTAGACAAGCAACACTGCGTCAAATAACCGCAGAAATCAATGTGGGATGTACAAGGGACTTGTCTGTTAGAACTGTGAGAAATTTTGGCTTTCTTATTGCTATTCCAGCAGAAGACCGACTCGCCGAGTGCCTTTACTGACAGAACGACATCGCTTGCAGCGACTCGGGCACGTGAGCATATCGGTTGGTCCCTAGATGTATGGAAAACCGTGGCCTGGTCCGATGAGTCACGATTTCAGTTGGTAAGAGCTGATGGTAGGGTTCGATGGACCCAAACTGTCAGCAAGGCACTGTTTGGTGGTGCTCCGTTCTGTTTTTTCATGGCATGGACTTGGTCCTCTGGTACGACTGGACCGAACATTGACTGGAAATATGTTCAGCTATTTGCAGCCATTCATGGACTTCATGTACCCAAACAACGATGGGATTTTATGGATGACAATGCGCCATGTCACCGGGCCACAACTGTTCGCGATTGGTTTGAAGAACATTCTGGACAATTCCAACGAATGATCTGGCCACCTTCGCCCGGCATGAATCCCATCGAGCATTTATGGGACATCATCGAGAGGTCTGTTCGTGCCCAAAATCCTGCAATCAACGCTTTCACAATTATGGACGTCTATCGAGACAGCATGGCTCAATATTCCTGCAGAAGACTTCCAACGACTTGGCATGCCACGTCGAGTTGCTGCACTTCGCCGGGCGAAAGGAGGGCCGACACGATATTAAGAGGTATCCCATGACTTTTGTCATTCATGTATAATATATATTTTTAGAAGTACAATTATTCTTATTTTGTTCCAGAACGCTTTTCCAACCAAAGCCTGGAGTAATTTTTTATGTTAATCTGTCCTATGAGTACCTACAGCACTTCGGAGCAACAAGAATATCCTCTTATTATTGGAAAAAATATTTTTGCCTTGTACAAATGATACAAATTTCTCTTTTAAACTGTTTAAAAATAAAGTCTTAATTACCGTAATTTCAAGATGTGTTCATTTCTATACAGCGTAGAATTAAAAGTTAAAAATTATATTTGAAAAACAGTAGTGAAATATAACATAAATAATAAGGTTTTTATGAATTCTGATTTAAAGCCTATATGAGGTAACTTTTAAAACAATAACCATTCCTTCTTCATCTTGCTTCAAATGTTGATTAAACTTTAAACAGTGGTCAGTAGAAATTATGAAATGTGATTTGAAAGTATGTGAGATAGATTTCAGTAGAAAATTACTAAAAACTACAAGTATAAATTTATTCTAATATGCTGTATATATTTTTCTAATATTAACATTAAAAACAAAAACCTTAAATCTATTAGTCTTGGTTCGGTAACATATTTTTAATTTTTTTTTGTAAATAAAAGATGAATGGGGTGACCAAGCAAAGTATTCGAAAACATATAAAATATTTTCTTAAGAATTTTAAAACAGTTCTTATACCTACATGTATTAGTTTTGAGAAAACAACATAGCCTCACAAAAGGGTTAATTGGCATCAAGAGTTTTTCTTTGTTACAAAATGTGCTATTACACCTCCATGCACATATTATTTAAATTGTGCTTATTTTATTAGTTCGAAAATTATATTTAAAAATATAGTTAATACAGGAAACATCCTAGAAAAATTTGGAAAATAAAATATATTAAAAAGTTGAATAATTAAAAAAAAAAAAAAACACAAAAGAATTTGGGTCCATTGCTTAATGCCATTAAAAATTTAAATGTAAACAAGTAATGCAAAAAAAAAATTTAAAGTCAATTCCTACTTTTTTCACTATATTGCAGAAAGTCCTTTATACATAATTTTCATTCTTTTTTTTTTTAAGTTTATCTGCCTCCATCTATTGTTAGATATATGCAACTTAAATCTAAAAAAAAAGAAATTAATTAATTACATTTAATTAATGAATTAATAATTGAAAAAACTGTATTAACATCAAGTGTCATCCACTGCAAGTTCAAAAATGTATCTGAACTGAGTTTGAGCGGATGAAGATACTAAAAAGTATTTTATGAAAATTTTGAACAAGATATATATAGGAGAGTGTGAGCTAATAGAAGGAATTA